>JAODTR010043368.1:0-19351 GCA_025399935.1 Amblyopsis rosae | reverse complement strand
GCTTTGGTGCCGCTGCGGTTTCTGATTGGGCTAGGCCCGTCCATGGCTGCTTGCAGCTATATTTATTATTATTATTACATTATAATTTTATGATTGCATTGCAGCAATCACCATCGGTGTATGAATGGGTGAGGCAAAATGATGTATAGCGCTTTGGATAAAAGTGCTATACTGTATAAATGCATTCCATTTACCTGCCATTTAGCTGGCACATAAGCCATGCTATCAGTTAAAAATCTAAAGGAACACTTGTTATAATAGAGGACAGCCTAACAACAAAACATCTTTTCACAATCAAAAGGAACACCTACTATAATCAATAGGAGAATGTTGTGGACATTTGAAAGGGAGTGGACCTCATTCATGAAATATACGTATGACAGAAACCTGTGCGTACACTTATTATTTATCAAACATCGGCACTAATTTGGAGGTGAGGTGGTAAACGATAAAAATCTGACGTCAAGTTTCAACTCGTGCACACTAGTTTTAAGGTCATCTTACTTGCGGTGCAGCATACTAGATCTGGCGGAGGATTATCTTTGAGTTGTTTTTAGGCCAGGCTTTATTCTAATATATTCATGTCAATGTAGGCAAAATATTCTCTTTTGTCAAGCCAGTCTAGTATTAGTGGAAGGAAAGGTATCGTATATACTACTGTGCATGCCAGACATAATTTTGGTCTGCGGGATTCTGCCAAATGTGAAGAAGACATAAGGAAATGTGTGGTGTTATTTTATCATTCGTTGCAGACAGAATCTAGACTATATGGCCAGAGAGCCCTAGTCAATTTGGGGCTCCGCTACAAGGAGTAGCAACCTCATTCATTGCTTCTAAAATGCCAATATATAATAATTATTTTGGTAGGTAGATAACCAATAGCCTACGGGATGCAGAAAATGAATGTAGATTAATCATTGTATTTATGCAATACAATTTCCAGGTTCTCTTTATTTTTTAAAGACGTCATTAAAATAAATAATAATTTTATATAATAAATAATAAATAAATGAACTCCCCAACCATCTAATATGCTATTTAAATAGGCTATATATAAGATAGGATATTATTTTTAGGCTTCCGTTAACCAGCTAGGACACAGATGGTGCATCTTTGTTTCTCCTCTGCCCTCTTCTTCGAGCTGGTCAGCAAAGTGACTGTCTTAAACGTATTATAAATCACCCTATCGTAATCTCTAGGGGCAAGGCCTCTAAATCCATTTTTTGTGCTTAGAGCTGCATTGGGTTCTACGTTAGATTGATAAATGAGGGCCATTGTGTCTGGTCTAGAGTTGGGGGGGGGGGGGTAATTTGGCCAGGCAATGCCCACCCCTCCAACTCACATGTATGCCTCTCAGGTGTTGTCAGATTAATTATATTATTTTAGTACAATGATTTTATAGGAAACATATCATCAGTGTATAATTAGTTTGTAAGTAATTATGATCAAACGTGCATGCTATTTGGTAATGGCAGTTTATTGGCAGACACTGGTTGAATTCAATACCTCCTATATGTCCCCATAGTAGCCTTTAAAGAATAGAACTTGATATGAGAAATAGAGATTCACTGGAAACTTGATACTCTCTGTACTACTGGCATGCAAATATGTATGCCATGTATGCATGTCAGCATGCATTTATGTATAAATGCATATAGATTAAATGCTATGTAGTTCCACATGTACCACTGCCACCAACTGTTAACTGCCCAAAATGTTTGTTACAATGTTTAATTTATACTGTTTATACTGACCCACCCCAAACATGCTCTGATGCCACAGCTGGTTTGTGTGTGTGTGTGTGTGTGTGTGTGTGTGTGTGTGTGTGCAAGCTTGTGTTATTACATAAGAGCTTACTAAAACAACTGTACATGCTTTGGCCTCAGCAAATCGACTGATCAGTGACTGTGTCCAATAACCGCTCTCTTCATTTTCAATGCAGAGAACATTGAGAGCAGACCGCCTTTCCTGTGACATGGACAATTTGATGTCAATCAACTTGAGGGATGAAAAACCCCTCACCTGAAGCCAAAGGGATAGCTTCTACTTTGAATGTTGTTGTTGTTGCCAGCCTTATGCTATTATCTTATAGGATGTCAACAATGTGGGTCTCTTTTTTTACCATTGCTTCTCACATCAAATATGCTATACTAGACTGAACAATAGATTACCTGGCCTATACTGTATGTTTTAAATCTGCCCAAAGTTGCATCTCAAATTCCAAATCATTTCATCATCAATGGATTTGTGGGAGATCGTAGATTCCCTCGTTCCGCATATTTTTCAGATATAGTGATACATGGAGTTACGAGTTAACACCACACCATATGTGTGTGCGTGTGTGTGTGTGTGTGTGTGTGTGTGTCTGCGCGCGAGTGATAAGCGTTGATCTTGGTTGATCTCGCAGCCTCACCAGCTAATGCTGATCCGGACGTGCGAAGGGAGAAGTCTATACGCGGTACCTTCACTGAAGATTAGAAGTGTCTAAACGAGGATTTGATTCTCCTTCTGTTCCTCCTTCGCCCATTAACTCGGTGCCACAGCTCAGATCCCACGCGAAACACCCCCCACACACACACCCTCTCCTCCGATGTTATACGTGACCTCTCGGGAGGTTCTCTGTCTCCTCCTGCTCTGAGCCGGTTGTCTGTGTGATGTCAGAGGCACAGGCGTAGACTGAATCACATCCTATATCGTCTGGGCTTTGTGGCTGAGCGTGCATGCATGCGTGCGGCTTCCTCGCTGCAGGATGAAAGGCAGCGCTAGAGGCCACAGCCACTCTCGCATACGAATAGACTCACTCGCCAGTCGCACACTTACAATGTGGAATGCGTTATTGTCCCGCTCCAGCAGTACGGGTGGGCATGTGTGGGTGATCAGGCCCTTCTAAGCAGTGCGGTGAGATAAATAAACATACACACACACACAGGCTCAGTGATAGATTAGCACTGTCTCACCCAGACACCGTGGCGAGTATTCCCATTAAACCTGTGAGAACCCATTGCTGCCTTTGCCCATGTCCCCAATAGCGTCCCAGGCCTGTGTGTGTGTCTATGTGGAGATCTAGAAAGGTCTCTCAGGACAGGCTCCATCAATCACCAGCTCAGAAGGAGATGAGGAGAAAGATGGAGGACTGAGAGAAGGATGGAGGTCACTAGAGAAGGCAGACAGACGGAGAAGGATTGAGGCGGGCAGGGTACTTTATATCCTTTAGAGATTAGGCCGCAGAGCATGGCTCAGCAGCTACGGTTCCCAACAGCACACAATGGTAAGAGTGTGTGAATGGGGGGCAAATTGAATTAATGCCACGCCACACCATAAAAGCCCTAACTATAATGCATTTTAAAATCCCGTAATGAGCAGAGAGCTCAAATCATTTCACACTCCGCTGAGAGAGATGGGCCTCTAACACGACGGCACAGGCTTTTGTTGTAGAGTCTGACTTCTCGCTTCACCCCAGGTGTCGAAAACAGCACACACTTGCCCGTTACTTCCAGGGTATACGCACAACACGCACGCACACACACACACACACACACACACACACACACACACACACAGAGCTTAATCGGAGCTGGGGAGGTTGTGTGACTGCTGATGTCTCGCTGGGGTCGGTTTACTAGTCTCAGGGAAGCAGAGTTCCAGAGGGCACATCTGCTACAAACGCACTTCCCCATTATTCTCCAATAACAGCCTATTCTGTGTTGTGGACAGCAGGTAGAGTTGGACCCTACTGTATCTCCCCATGTACACGTGCAGGCACACACACACACACACAAACGCAAACGCGTATAATAGCGAGGATGTTTTATTTTGCATACAGGCACATTGTCTCTCGTTCGCTCTAGCACTCTAGCACTGCTTCTGTCCCATCATTATAGCCGGGCCATCGTAAAACTGAAATTGCCTCTCCGTCATCAAACCAGAAAGAGAAAGATAGCCCTCTGAAAAATGCTTATACCAACAGACAGCCACTGATGGAGACTAATGACCAAATGAAAGCCTTCCCTATGAACAGTAGCCATGTAGCGATGTTTAGAGTCTCACAGTATAACATAAAGGGGATTAGCTGAAACTATACCATACTGTCTTGTACTAGTATACTATACTACTGTACGCTACACTATATACTATAATATAACAATACTATACTCCGCTCATGTCATTTTCTGTACACCATTGTGCTTCCGGGCTTTTAGCATTCCCAGAGGAAATGTGAGTTTAATAGTTTTCATACAAATAACTTGCAATTCTTGCAACTTGCAAGGGGCAAAGGTCTAGTGTGAACAGTTTATGCAGTTTATACACACGTGCGCACACACACACACACACACACACACACAAAGTACTCATGTACTGTACACATGATTGAAGGGCGCGCATGAAAGCACAAACAACAGAGACAATTACATACAAGTTGGATGAATGTTTTTATTAACCAAAAAACACACACACACACACACACACACACACACACATCCATATGACTCATGAGGCAGAGATAGTTAAGCCCAGCGCAGGGCAGTAAGAGGCCAAACAACATTGTATATCTGCATTTCCCAGATACTTTCGAGGAATACTACTTTAATATTTAGCATGTGTAAAGCCATTCTGATTGTTTTTATCCACTATGACACTGTTAAGAACTGCGTCAGTATGAATGTGTTCTGCAGCGGGCAGTTGGGTGGTTCAGTGTCCTGTACATATACTGCAAATGGTTCAGTGCACTGTACATATACTGCAAATGTTTTTTTCCATGTGGAATTCATTCACGGAGTGTGTATGCAATGCAATTACACAGCCCCTGTCAAGAAGTTGAAGGAAGTGTAATTTGCAGCTACATCTAATTATGTACAGTATAGGCCTAATATAAGCATGATTACTGTAGTTGCCGAAATACAAAAGATTCTCAAAAGAATATTTCAGATTTTTTGACATCTGTTATTTTTCCAATTTCTAATTGCCCTTGATGTTGGCAACTGTTATTCCGTGAAGCTGATTTTCTTTTTCAGAGGTAAACCACCTTAGTAATAAGGAAGAGATTTAACGATTATTCACTTAGAAATTGTAACAAATGCCTGGCATTTGTCATGATACCGCTGTGATGTTATGAATGATTTGGGTACACAGTGGAATATTTAAGGGCTTTTGTTGTTGTTGAAGTGTGTCTCGTTTCCTGTATGGAAATCATAGAGATTGACACCCAAATGATGTAAACTATTCTGAATTATACCCTTATACAGTACAGGAAAAATATTCATAACATACATATAGTATATCATTTTAGTTACAGTATTGTATTTAGACTGACAAAAGTGACGTAAGATCAGGCATTCTTATAGAAGGAAGAAGATGTGTCGTTCCATAATATTCTATACACACTATGAAGACAAAAGGTTCTATTATATTAAAAGTAGGCCTAACAATGATTTCCAAAAAGGATGCATGGACCAGAGGCTGATGTAGAGTAATTATTTGGCCTGCAGACAGTAAGAATAACAGGCCAAATACTAACAATAGGGCAGACAAAATGGCAGTAAAGGCAAAAATAGTATTCAAAGTTTCAACAGCACCATAACACTGCAAAAAAAACATTCAATAGCTACCCCACTGCCACTACCGTAATTTCCTGGCTATTAACCGCGGTTAATACATTGATTATGCAAACTGTCAGCAGCTCTGTGGCTAATCCTTGGGTGCGGCCTATACACGTGTTACATTTTTTTTCTCTCATTGGGCTATTTTAGCCTACTTTATTTATGACTTAAGACAACATATGTGGTGAATATGATATGCATATAATTTGTGCATTGTCTTGCATCGTTTTAAAAAGAATACCAACTTCAACTGTCCAATAAACATGTCCATCTATTTCGTGCATTCATGTCTGGTATGGTCTGGTAGTCTACAGTAAAAGCTTGTGAAACATGATTTCAAAAGTCCACCACGCCGCCACCTAAAAAGTTTATATATTTTATCCGATTGTATCTCGGAGATGGCCGGCCACGTGTTCTTCATGCGCATTCCAAATATTTTCCCTGAGTTTCCAACGCATACAGTAGGCTACTTACCAATCTGTTGACAAAAAGCTGTCCATATATAAGCAGATATAGAAAAACAATGAGTGTCTGGTCTAGGTCATGTACAACCATTTACAGTCTTGCCGCGGCTTCTGATCGGTGAGAGTATAGGCTACAGTCTGTGCGGTAACATGTAGGCTACAACATTAAATGAAATCCAATGAAAGACTTCCAGATATATTACATTTTCTTTAGCATGATGCTGAGTAGTGACCGCGCGGTGCGTTTTCTTCGGCACGTTGTCTTCGGCACGTTGAGCGAAGATAAGTCCACAACATGCCTCTGTGCTGTCTCGGGGATCCACATACATTCTGGAGCCGCGTACAAAGCCTGTAATACCCGGGAAATTACGGTAATGCCAATAACTGAATCCGGATATTGCACAGTACAAACTTCCCGTCATTCACGTTTAATTACACAGTAATCAAAAGGTAAATAGGAAATATACTAAATAAATAACTCATCAATTCATTGCATGTGCTTCCATGTTTGGGTGAAACGTGTGTCTGGCGAGCAACACCTGCTATCACGTCTTTTAAATAACGTTCTCACTACACACTGTCCAATAGTAAATTTGTATTGAAGTACAGTAGACACATTTGTATTTCATTCACAGAGACAAAGACAATTACTTTATCTAATATAAATAGCTTATGAGCTTCTGAGTAATCTCTGTGAACATAATTAGCACGTTTATTTCTAGCATTAGCCTATAGTATTGCTTCAAATTCCAATCACTGCAAGTGAAAATGTTGGTTTGCTTGTCTGGATACTGTAGAAAGAATATGAACTGTGTCATATAGATAGCTATAGAAGAGAATGGTTTGCCTCGAGCCTAAAGCCTTCATTCTGTACTTTTCAATGCTATGATACAACACTTTGAACTGCCTTCAACAACAAAGAAGAGCTTTCAACAATATCTTTCTCTATATCTCTGCTTAACTCTCCTGGGTAGCTTTTTTTTCTTATAATGCCGGGTTTGTTAAGTTCTAAATGTTTGCTATGAGGAGCAGTCGACAAAACAACCGGGTGTAAAATGTATTTTCTTTGCTCAGATGTGGTACTGTATAACAACACTTGACGATAAGTCACAGATCTTTTAACAGAGAAGGTGTGAGCATTTCAACCTAAGTGATTCACATCTGGGTACACACAGGAAATGAGTACAACATCAGTAATGTCAGATGTATGTGAAGATTCAGGGACTGTATATGTGTGTGTGTGTGTGTGTGTGTGTGTTCTGTATTGTCTGTATGTCAGTCAGGCAGAACCACATGGATCTAGACCAAGCGGGAACCTCTGTGCTGAGAAATTAATACAAGAAGCGCCAAACCATGCAGTTCATTGAATGGCCGCTTGAGGCTGGTTGCAAAATGGAGTCAATCCCGATAGACTGAATAGAATGTTAGATAGATAGAATGTTAAAATGTACGACTTTACAACAAAAATAAACATGTTTACAGCCTGGTTAAAAAAAAAAACGTTTTGGTCTTTATAGCTAGAATCCCCATTCATGCAAACTATATGGGGTGTGAATAGTTTTTTTATAACTCACAGTTACAAATATATTAGCCATGCATTTTTTCCTGTTAGAATGAATAAGGGCATAGAGGAGCGTTACAGGCGGAGTGAGGTACTGCAATGATGGCGACGGCCAGATCCAGCACAAATACTCATTATTATTATTAATACTAATTATTTGGAAAAGCTATGGATGACATCATGGAGGGTTTGTACCTTAATATATAGTGGTCTACTCTAGAGAGTGCCGTGCATGGATGTCTGGATAAACAGACGCATCGGCTATCTGTATACAAAAAAAGTGCTTTGAAATTAGTGATATATATAACTAAAATTTTTATGTGCACACATTGTTTTCTGTGAACAATAAGTGGTGTAACTAAGATATTTTCTGGAAAGCAATATTTAGTATTTGCCTAGACCTCTCATTTGTGATCTTAATAGGACATCCATTGCCGTCTGTAGTGGGCTTCACCATGTCGAACATGCGCAGTCAACACGCATACAGAACATTTTAGAGGTGTGTGCGGACTGTATACGTGACGATATTTACGTCACACAGTATGTCGGGCCTTCAGGGTGTCTTGCTGACAGACTAAAAGACACTGCTAAACTCCAACATCTCATGTGGCTCAGTTGATATGTATTCTTGCTGATGCAACTTGCATTCATTTACCTCCGTACTAATATACTGACTTCATTTATGGCCTCATCAGCTCAGGCCAGGTCCAGCAGGAGGTCCATAAAGCATAGCCCTCTGATAGTAATTCTTCCTTCTGTCTTAATCGCACCATTCCCCTCTTCCTATTTGCATGTGCTGTGCGGTCTTTTCCGGCTTGTTTATTGGAGGGATGGTCTTTGGAATCCTCCGTTTAGAATCCATTGATGTGTTTGTCGTTCCCTCGTTGTTCACTCTCACTGATGGCGAACCTGGTGTACGGTGTACTGGTTTTTATTTATACCCGTAGCTGCTAATCTCACCCACCCCACACACATGCACACGCACGCACGCACGCACGCACACACACACACACACACACTGAGTGCAGTAGTACTGCGGAGCTGCTGTGCGTCTATGCACAGAACCACTCCAGACAACTTTTTTATATACTGTACCAGCACGCCACTTAGCAGCTTTATATAGCAGCTATCCAAGGAGAGGATTAACTGCAGGGTACATCCACAGAAGAGTGTGTAGCAACACACACACGCACAGCTAACGTGCACAAACATTCTTAAACACACACGTGGTATACACGTCGAGACTCTTATTGTGCTAATAGGGTTTCGGTTGGCCTCACACCATGGACTCTGTGATCCAGCACATTATTATACATTATTATATTAGTCATCTAGCAGATGCTCTTCTTCTTAAGGGGCTGTAGTTCACAGCAGGCTTTGTGTTGAGTCAGGCAGCAGAACACATACTGTATGTTACTCACTCCGGACTGCCAGCTGCCTCTCTCTCTCTCTCTCTCTCTCTCTCTCTGTCTCTCTCGTCTCGTACAGGTGATGCGTCAAGGGGTATGGTTCTGCATTCGGTGGTTTTTATGTAAAAAGGAACTCTCCTCGATGGTATGGAAGCTTCCTGAAGCACATATTTCATCCCTGCTGATTGCTTGCTGAAGGTTTGGAACATGATACTGTGTGCTAGGATGTGCAGGGGAAGGGTAGCTTTGTTTCTGTTGTTTCATTGTTTCTGTTAGAGTGGGGCGCCAGACACACCATATATAGGCCTCCTCTGGTATGGGAGGGGAATGTGCTCTCTGGGTTTCAAATCTAAACTAAGTTTAGAACAGCATAGCTGGGCACAATATTGCGGCTTGCGGTTGAGAAACAACACCGTTCTTGTTTCAAACACAAGGATGCAAGCAACCACTCCCTCACCTGAAAACACAAGAATGTGACCAACCCCTCAAATCAGTGTGTGGTAAACATGATGATATGAAAAGTTCACGTCACGATTTTCCTGGCCAAAATAAGAACAATTGACAATGTTATCACATTAGTCTTTACAAAATTCTTACTAAGACATACTGGAATCAGGTTATCTTACATTTTGTTAATAAACATAATATTGATCACTGTTCAGGACACACTACACAACCTTCCAAGTCATCAGATCAATGTTCAGCACACACTACACGACTGTCTCTCTTGTGTCGGGGTGCCTTGAAGTCATCGTATATTTCACACTAAGTGACTGATCGGTGACAGGGAGTCACACTCTACAAAGTGTTTCACGCAACAAAGTCTAAACTGGGGGTTGGAGATAGGTTGCCTCAAGACCTATGGAATAGATATATCACAAATAGGATGTAACATAGGCCTATCCCTCTGCAGTAGCGTTTGCGTCTCGTTAACATGGAGCCGGTACATTTCTCAACATATTCTTCCAATCACAACATTGTCAGGATTGTTTAGTCATTAAAATGTGAAACACTGAGTTGACAAAATATAGCCATGTGTTTCTTCAAGCAGTTCAAATGATTACAAAGGTTACTCCTCCCCCTTGTATTGTTCTTCCCCATGTCTTGCGCTCTCATTGGCTGTAGGTTGTTGCCGCTGTCATTACCAGACACAACACCGTTCACACTGCAGGGTTTGGACTCCCCGACAGGTCCAGATATTTAACCTGCTGAATATCAAGTCGGGCATTGCGACGCATTGCCAACATGTCGACGACACTCAGTAAAGTAAAAACACGGCCGTCGCTCATGGGAGCGAGCTGTGATTCCCCTCCATGCTGGGTATTTTCTCTGCGAGCTCAAAAACCTGTCGGCGAGTGGAAAACTGGGCTAAAGTCATGTAGTGTGACCTTGGCATAAGAAGAGGCTATTATGATGATAATGGATATTCACCACAATATGATTATCCCGATAAACTATAAAATTGTATATAGTTCCATCTCTAGTGTGTGACTGTGGCGCCGCAGAGCATCCAGTCAGACACAGCTCGTCCCCCTGCCCTCCCTTAAACTCCTACACTACACGCACAGTTTTAAGGCTGTTGTCAAACAAATCAGCTAGCAGTATATCAAATGGGGATGGCTTTCATGTTTTGGGGGTGCTATATTTGTAGGGCTACACAGTGGGACAACATGTCAGATTGTCACTTTAAACCGGTGTGATCAGATCCGAGATAAAGCACATGTGTGTGGGTTAACACACACTCACACAGACACATACTTACATTAGCGCATTATTCTTCATTACAATTCTAGAGTTGATGGGTTCTAATTATCAGCCGTAGCTGTGATTAGTCTCTCTGTAACGAGCTAATTAGAGCAAGCCTTGTAAAATCATAGCCACCATTACCACAGAGACATAGTTGAGAACGACACCAACAAGCATCCCTCCTCTCATTCTTGCAGAAATGCGATAGCTAGCTAAATGTTAAGTAGCGCAGCTCTGATTTCCTTTGATTAAGTGCCTTTGAAAGCCTTTGAGTTTGGAATAGAACCTTCATAGATCTTCATTATTCATCACGAAAGGATTGTTCACTCCCACAGAGCAGCGAACTGGATGTGTACGCTATAAACTGCCACATACACTTTTTACAGATAGCATCTTAGCATTGATTAGTCTTTCTGCCCCCGTGATACGCTAGCCTTTACAAAACAGCTGCTATCGGATTCAAGACAGAACTTTTTTCTCTATAGAGCCACTCTAAATCCTAAATAGAATGCTAGATTAATTCGGTTATCTAGCTTCTCCTACCCTCTGTTATTATCCCTCTTTCTCAATCCTTTTAGAGGCTGTCACACACTTGGCTTTTGTGTTACAGTCATGAACACCCAGAGCTGGTCTACATTGTGTTTTTCAACCAAATGCAGGCCAACTACAGTACAGTAAGCCAGTTAAAAAGACATACGGTACCAATGCAATGTGTTTTCAGCCACTAAATCCTATGTTCAGGTCCAGCCTAGATTTCCTCTAGTCGGCTATAGAATTTGCAACAGCATTTTTACTCCAGAATAATAGAAGCAAAACAGCAGTAGTCATACAATACAGAAAATGTTGGCTCCTCTTGTTAGCTTCTTAGCTCTTATACAGTACACAAAGTAAAATGTTATATCTTAAACTTTTGTGAAATCCTCTACTCTATACCTTTTTTTTACCTCAACATTAAATCCTCACACTGGTTTGACAAAGAATCTGTCCACAAAACACGATCATGAAAATGTCTTTCCATCTTCCATTCACTTTGTTTATCAAAAACATTCTTTACAGTCTACTGGAGGCAGGGCTGGACTGGGACAAAAAAGTGGCCCGGGCATTTTTAGCCGGACACCCGCCCACCACAATCGGTGGGAATCACCTACCAGTATGTTATCCTTGTGGTTCCCTTAAACATATATATACATATTTAATGTGACCTATAATGTCCATCCATCCATCCATCCATCTTCATCCGCTTATCCGGAGTCGGGTCGCTGGGGCAGCAGCTTCAGCAAGGGACCCCAAACTTCCCTTTCCTATAATGTGAACAATTCAATTGAAAAACTATTGAAATCTTTGAGGGGGAAAAATGAAAAATAAAAACCTTATGGAGTAAAAGTGAATGAAGGAAATGAAATCAATGGATGCTTGCATGTTTGTTTGGGTTTAACCTACAGTTGCCCCATCCTAAGTTACCATAAAACCTGTCTGAAATAAAACAACTTGCCTGTTGTTTATAAATTATGTATAACAATAAGCCGACATACAGTTGTTAGCACAGTAGTAGGCCTACATATGTTGTAGCCTTTGCATACATTTAAATCAAGGGAACCCTTGTTTCAACCTAATAATTATAATATGATGATGAACTGATCACAGCAGCATGGGCTTTGTCAGTGCGATGCTGCTGAAAAAATAATGTCGACATCATAACGGCAGTTAATGTTAGAAAAATCAGCCGAAGTTTCGACTGCATTAGGGAACTATAGCTTCAAAATAAAAAAGCTAAATATGCACCGCTATTTGACTGAGTGACGTCATTCACTACGATATTCTTATAATCGAGTTGGCATGCATTTAATGAATCATCGTCATCTAGGCATTGTACACATAGCCTACTAACTCCCTAGGTTGATAAATCTCTATGCTTACATGTACCACGCTTCAACTAGGCTAATCTACTCCTGCTCACCCCTCTTTGGCTCATAGCTTTGGCTTTCCCGCTTGTCCAGCCTGGCAGTGGCCATGGCTGGCAAACTTTCCTCTTTCAACTTCCACCTGTTGCAATATTGCTGCATATTTGGTTAGGCTAGTGTAGATGAAGCTATGCCTACTACAGCCCCTGCTGCAAACGTGTTATATTTGCACATTTTGGCAGCATTCGTCTATTGATTTATGTTTTTTTGGCCCGCAAATTCTCTGCACCGATTGCTTACATTTTGACACCGTCATCAGCACAGCACATTTTTGGAGTCTATTGAGAAACACGGGTCAGAGGGGGAGGGGTGGGGCCTAGTAAAAGACAGTGACCTGAATGGGCCAGCCTAGTGTCAGTAAAATATATGAACCAATAGGCCGCTGTCTCTGTATTTGGGCTGGTTGTTGGCCAAACATCTAAAACATTTTTATTTATATTATATTGACAAATGGAGCGCCAAATGGAGCGTCGGCCCACCGGGCATTTGCCTGCTATGCCAGATTACCAGTCCAGCCCTGACTGGAGGTAGGCCTATGTAATCGAGGCTGCAATTGGGGGTATACATTTGAAGACCCTAGATACTGATATAAACACAAATTCTGTACTAAAGGTATTTTAGTGCATCTGATTGATGAAAGAAAATTTGAGCTCTGCTATTGCAACATTATTATTTTAGGAGTGATTCAACCTGGAGCAGGACTCCTGATATTATTATTATATTGATATTATAGGTTTATAATTTAATGCAGTAAACTGTGGGAATGTTGGCAATCAAAGTAAATGCCTGAATCTCTGCCAGTTTGTAGTTTTTACTATTGCCTGTACAGTGGACCTTTACAATGTCTTTTTGTAAAGGATATTTGTCCTAGAACCCTTGCAGAATGTGACAGAGCACATCTGTGTAGACATCCCCTGGGTCAGGAAAGGATGTTGTGTTTTGTCCGTCGATCCATCCATCTTCATCTGCTTATCCGGAGTCGGGTCGCGGGGACAGCAGCTCCAGCAGGGGACCCCAAACCTCCCTTTCCCGAGCCACATTAGCAAGCTCTGACTGGGGGATCCTGAGGCGTTCCCAGGCCAGTGAGGAGTTATAATCTCTCCACCTAGTCCTGGGTCTTCCCCGAGGCCTCCTCCCAGCTGTATGTGCCTGGAACACCTCCCAAGGGAGGCGCCCTGGGGGCATCCTTACCAGATAGTAGATTGAGAGCTTTGCCTTCCGGCTCAGCTCTCATTTCATCACCACGGTGCGATAAAGTGGCTGCTGCTTCGATTCTCCGGCCACTCCGGAGAATCCGATTGCAATACCGCTCCATATTTCCCTCACTTGCGAACGAGACCCCGCGGTACTTAAACTCCTTCACTTGGGGTAAGGACTCATTCCCTACCTGGAGTAGGCAAGTGTGTTTTTTAGTTTTGTACATTTTTGTCTGGGGTTGTAAAATACATATACAGCCTCAAGTCAAACACAGGAAACCAGTTACATAATGTGATTTGAAACTCATACTTCCTTTTGGCCCTTAGGGAAGTAACCTGTGTGCGTTCATGTGTCTGTTTCTTGGTGTGTATATTTTGGTGTGACGTCAAGTGTGCGAGCATATGGGTGGGTGTGACATCATGACAGCTTGCCTGTATTTGTCAAATGGTTGTGTTTGTGTGCTGGTGGGAGGCGATCTTCTCTGAGGTAAGGCAGATGGCATTGGAGAATATCATCCTCTCGTCTCTTCCCCCTCCCCCCTCCCATTCCATTCATTCCTCCATCCAGCGTTGACCAGGGTAAGACAACCAACCGCTGCGTGAGCGGTGGCACAGAATACCTCACTGGGACTTGTTCCACTTTGCAGGTGGATATTCAGAATGAACAGGGTCGTAACATTCAAAATGTAGACAGCATTCACATGATGTGCCATGACTGCTTGCCCCTTAGTTGGTCTATTGGCAGTTTGCTGGATTGTGTCATTTTACTTCAAAACGTGTTCTGATGCAGTGGATGGGGGCACATTAAGACGTTTTCTTTTTTTTAGAACTTTAGCACCTGTTCTCCTCAAGCTCTTACTGGCTGTACTTGCTTAGGGAAAGAGAGTTGGTAATTGGATTCCAGGAATCTGTTTATTCACCTTGGTGAGGCTGTGAGCAAAACGCCTGCAGACATAAGGCATAATCTCAGGCACCCCTACAGGGATTTGAATGTCTCCGGGCATATGAGACCCCATATATGGGAGGCTGTCGCCCATGGGAGGGTGGCTTGTCTGTGTGCCTGGATACGAGTCACATCACCTTAGACCGCCATCACTAAGCAGCCAGACACCATGCCTGATATCCACTCTCAGAGATCCCTTTAGGCCGGAAGCAATTTGACAGAAAATACATGTGCAGGCAAAGGGGAAGGTTCACTGCGTTTGGATGGCATGGCAATTTACATCGACTAATCCTGAGTAGGCAAAAATAAATTGGGTTATTTATTTGCATCTGTTGGTTATATGTTAATTAATGATATAACTGGGTCAGAGGCAATTTACGGCCAATCCAATTTGATCAAGACATTTATTTTCTATTGATTTTTTTTTATTTTCATATTTTAAAAATGTTAGTATAATTCTTTTTAAATTACATCCAGAATGTGCACTATTCATCCAACTCTAATTTATAAACTCTATATATTGTATAGTTCCATGAAGTGGCCCTAAAATTCCTGTTTCAAGTGATTTAGCTATGCAAAATATCTCAGCAAATTTACATTTTGACTGCAATCACCATGATTGAAATCCCTCATTTAAGGGGAACTGCATTTAGTGGAAGTCGTGATAACACATTGTTTAGGCGTGAAGCTCAGAAATGCGAGTGGATGAATATGTTCATGCACACTTGATGGTGTTGTTTTCATGGCTCTACAGTTTCTTTGCTTGACCCAAGTGAACCAGGGGTCATTTTTGTTTTTGAGACACAGAATACATGTAAGACCTCTCTCTGTATGCAACTATACACCTCCACCACTCTGGTGA
The DNA here is from genome assembly GCA_025399935.1 of Amblyopsis rosae. Classification (NCBI taxonomy): domain Eukaryota; kingdom Metazoa; phylum Chordata; class Actinopteri; order Percopsiformes; family Amblyopsidae; genus Amblyopsis; species Amblyopsis rosae. The sequence goes on along the minus strand of JAODTR010043368.1, from coordinate 3,612 downwards.
TTCATTTCTCCAGTACAATCTGACAGTCTGCTCGTCTGTCTGTGTGTCTGTATACGGCTTGTCTGCCTACTCAGCTCACATTTACATGACAGCTGTCACTTCCCGTAACCAGCACTCTGCCCCTCCCCCAGGCCCTGACTGGTATCTCAACAAGGTGAAGCTGGCCATCTCTGATGTCAACGACAACGTGCCTGAGTGGAGCATGGAGCCCTACCCTTACCTGGCTGTGGTCTCCCCCAAGGCTGCTCCAGGCACCTTGGTCTACCAGCTGCAGGCAGGGGACGGGGACCAGGGTCTGGGCGGGGAGGTGGACTACTTCCTGGCTGACGGTGCGTAGTCCAGGGCAGAGCCATGTAGAAGAGAGAGTTGGCACCAACGGAAGTGTGACATTTTCAGCGGTCACATGTTTCATGGAGACGCAAAACAGTTCCAGGGAGTGCTTGGTGGGCAAGTTTAGTCAAAAAATACAGACAACTTCAATTTTTCTTAAATGAGAAGTAACTAAACGCATTGACACGTATTGACATTTACATTTACAATATCACTTACAGGGTCTTTATAGCATTTGCGGCTACATTCGGGAACTGTTTTGAGGTTCCAACAGCCACCATGTGAAAAAACGGTCCATTGGAGTGAACGGAGTTGAAGTGACTCTCTCTTCTGGCTCTGGTCCTGAGTTTACACTGCATGTCCCTATTGTACACGCACACACACACACACACACCCACACACACACACACACACACACACAGAACACAACAACACACATTCACATTTACAGATACTGTATAAACGCCAGACTATAAATGTTCACTGGTGTGCTAGAACACACACACACACACACACACACTCACACACACAGAACACAACAACACACATTTGCCGATATAAACGCCAGAATACGGACATTCACTGGTATGCTAGAACACACACACACACAGACAGAGGTCAATCCCATAAAACTAGACCTCTTGCTTTTCTGGTGAAATACGGGGTGTGCTATATTAGACATTGGGGTTTGTCCTAATGTTGGTGACAGGGTTCAGATTCCCTCTGAGACCATTCTTGTGACCCACTTTAGCCCCTCTACTCCCCTCTCCAGTTAACTGATACAGTCCAACCCCTTGTCTTTCCTGTTCATTATTAGCGCACACATCTGTTGAACGTTCCAAGGATGACAAAACTATCAGAATAGAGAAATAAACCAACTTACAAATATTTGTTTGTTTATTTAATAAATAAATATATATCCCGGGGTTTAATGTTTATAGAAGATAAAACACAAGCAGACTTTACACAGTAAGTGAGGTCTGTTTACACATCATGACCTAGTTCTTTCATTATGTGCATACAGTAGTACATACTGAGCCTTGTGTTGGTTGGAACACACACAAATATTTTCACCTATAACTTTTGGCGAGCCCATAATCTGAGATTTTGACAGATAATCCTACTATAATTATTTTTGCGCGATATATGGGCCGATAATAAGGATAATAACCAATGTTTTCATGTTTTTTCACAGTGTGACCAAAGTTGGATTATCAAAGGAGGTTTTGGAAAAAACAACAAAAAATAGGCCAAGATTTTCATATCAATGCTTCCCTAGTAATTATGCACCAGTGCACCACCAGCGCCTGAGGTCTAAGTTGTGTTCCTCCACGTTTGTGCATAAATACAGAACTGGTTGGAGACTTTAAAGTTTTGCTCTCTTTAGTTAGTTACCTGGTAGTTCTAGTTCAAATGTCAAACATCAATATTATGTAACATTTAAATACATGTATATGTTACATCATTGTAACAACATTGTTACATGTTAATGAGAACATGATTAAATGTTTTGCTATGGAGTGGCAATGTAATCAACATCTGTAGAACAAATGTATTACTTTGCTTTACAGATGTGTAGCATTGTAGAATGTGACTGTATGCTATCTTGAATATGCAGTACTGTAGACACAGTCTAGATAGAACAACATGCTATCTTGAATATGCAGTACTGTATACCCAGTCTAGATAGGACACCATGCTATCTTGAATATGCAGTACTGTAGACACAGTCTAGATAGGACAACATGCTATCTTGAATATGCAGTACTGTAGACACAGTCTAGATAGGACAACATGCTATCTTGAATGTGCAGTACTATACAGTCAGTCTAGATAGGACTGCATGCTATCTTGAATATGCAGTACTGTACAGTATACCCAGTCTAGATAGGACACCATGCTATCTTGAATATGCAGTACTATACTGTATAGCCAGTCTAGACAGGACTGCATGCTACTGTATCTTGAATATAGAGTACTGTACTGTATAGCCAGTCTAGATAGGACTGCATGCAATCTTGAATATGCAGTACTGTATAGCCAATCTAAATAGGACTGCATGCTATCTAGAATATGCAGTACTATACAGCCAGTCTAGATAGGACTGCATGTGAGAGATTTCAAGTAGGTCACACGGGTCATTTCATTATTACTTTATTAGGCTACTCTGTGCAAGGCTCGACTCTCACACTGCTCTAGTGGTTAGCAATGTCACCTCACTAGTTTGGATGACCTAGTTGCACATATTGTGAATAGTCTCTTTTTATAAAATAGGAAAAAGGAATAGCAAGCCCCTGGGTTTGTATAATGGTTTGGCTCTTTCCCAACATTGGCTCTGCTGTTTTATACTGTTTAGTTAGGTGTTCAAATGCATTGTTAGGTGTCGTTTGGTAACTATGGTGAGTGTTAGGGCTAGCTTCAGTTCTATCCGCTGTCTAGTGAGTTACAGATACCCAACTGTCCCCTTTTAGGCAGCTGTTTTGAAGTGGGCACACTGAGTCTGGTTCTGTCTGTGTTCCTCAGTAAAAAGCTGCATGTTCATGTTAGTTAAAACATGTATTGATTAACAAGCATGTCTGGTCATGAATGGGAAAGGTTGCAGGCCGACTTGTCAATCAGAAGCACATTATTTCCTTGTAGTAACATGTTTGTTTAAGAGTAGGTCATTCATCTGATACAGATACAGTATATAGTGTCTGCATACAGTATATAGGCCTATGGAGTATACTGAAATACTTTCGTACTTCCCTGTTTGCATCATTCTTCCTTTGTTTTGTTGTGTATAGTACAGTACAGCTGTATAGTAAGTAGTCCTATTGGTTTAAACTGTCAATCTTTAGGGGGGTACGGCTGCTTTGATGTGGACAAGAAAACAGGCCAGGTGGTGACAACAGGCCAGGTGCTTGAGAGGGACAGGGAATACCTTTTAAGTATGGTAGCCCTCGATGGCCTGGGCAGCCGCAGTGCCCCCGCCGTGCTGTCTGTGGTGGCAGGTGTCAGAGCACCCCAGTTTACCAACGCTACCTACGCCATCGCCATACCAGAGAACACACCGGAAGGACAGCCGTAAGTACAGGACATGCTGACATTGCTGAACATACTGGCCCTCATGCACACATCCACGGTTCTGACAATGCACAGGCAGGTTGTATATTATCATATATGTCTGCCCAACCACCATGCTTGCTTTCTGAAGAGAAGAAATAAGAATAATAAATAAATAAATAAATAATATATACAGTGTGTGTGCATATACACACACATATATATATATATATATGC
>JAODTR010043357.1:0-19355 GCA_025399935.1 Amblyopsis rosae | reverse complement strand
ACCTTTGTTAATCGTTGCTCAAAATTAACCAAATGATTCATACAAGAGACGATACATGTACTGTACAGTGCAACAACAATTTATGTTTCTTTGCGCCACCTGGTGGATGAGTTCAGCATTGCCAGCATTTTAGAGTTTGCCTCAAACCGTGTTGCGTCAGGAAGAGAGTTCCTGCAGAAATTTCTACCGCAACGCAACGGAAATATCGGTCATTTTCAACTGGCATATCTATATTAGTCCCCATTTGCCTTACTTTATGGATGCTGTAATGATGGCCACTGTTTAGCTTGTGTTTAGTTGGGCTGGTGGAACGTATGGATAAGATTGGGTGGTTCTAGAATTTACTTGGATGGCATCACTACCAGTATCCCACTCCCTTCCTACCTCAGAAATACCTCAATCCACACAGCCAAAACTATTCATACTTAATAATAACTGTAAACAGGCACCATAGCAGCAAAAATCCAATTAGTAATGTTTAAAAACCAAATGTTGTTTGTTGGCTTGTTCCCATGTATGTATGTCTAGGTGCTCACCTCTGTGTCTGTAGGCATGTGCGTCTATGTCATACGCCCCTGCACAGCAATAGCAGGGACTGGATGCCATAACACTAAGCGAGTGAGCCAGTCACGTATTTAATCAGACAATTTGACACACCGCCTGGGCCCTTAGGTTGTGTTGCGTTTTCTGCTCTCTCTCTCTCTCTCTCTCTCGTTCCTCTTTCTTCCATGCGAGTTGTATATTGTGTTGTCGTCTTTGTCCCTCTTCCATTTATAATCCTCCCACTGAGGCGAAATGTTTTTTTGAGATTGGGAGAAACAACAAAAGGAGAAGGATGGAGAACATGCAGTGCATCGAAACGTTTCTGTTTTACAACAGAGGACTAGTTCTGAAGCCATAGTGTTTGCCACGTTCAATAAATATTCCGCAGTTTGTCAAGGTGACATTGGTCCTCGTTTCTTTCCATTCAGTCTCATTGTGGGAGAGACAAAGGGATGAAGGACACAAAGACTTCTCAGAACTTCTCAGCAAACTCACTGCTTTTTCATATTTCTCCAATGTTCTTTCCCTGGCTTTTAAAATGCCCAAAATGTTCCTGGAGAATTTGCATTAAAAGCAAGCAACCTAATCTTGCCCAAGTGACAGATTAGTTTTATTTCATTTGATGACAGGCTTTTAGGTTAAAACAACCAGATGAAAAAACACATCTACATACATTGTGTTACAGTGTGTTCTATACGTTCAGTTCACATGAACATGAGACATTTTAACACTCAAATAATCCTCATTTAGAATGGCTATGCTTATGTCCCAATGCATATTATTTACAGTGGCTATTACAACGCCACATTAGGACCATATGTAAAACAGTTTATAGAACTGGGGAGGGGTTTAATATTCAGAGATAAATCATCAATTATGAGAACTGGGATATTCTGAGATTATGAACTCTTTTATAAAAATCTGGACTTTGAAAAGCCATTGCATGAAATTGGTCGTATTGATTTGAATGTGTTGAGGATTTGTGCATTAGGAACTACAATGCTGGTTACATCTATGGGCTATTCTAATGGAATGTGGTGTTGCAGGACAACATTCTTTTTATTTTTCTCGTAAATGTGTTTCTTTTTTTTTCTTGTAGATTTACAAGAAGCTCCGTAATATACTGTAAATATTCATATCTATAATGGCCCTAATATGCCGTCGTAATAGAATAGATGGTATAATACATTAATTAATTTTATGGAACTCATAGAAATCACAATCCAAATTTTAGAACCACTGAGCTAAAACACCTTACATTAGCCTTTATAGTACTCTAACCATTAAGATGGGCAGGGAATTTAATACATTTAGCAGGACATAAATGGTGTGTGTGTGTGTGTGTGTGCGTGCGTGCGTGCGTGCGCACAAGAGCCAGTACCTTCACAGATGCCTCTGGGGCAGCTAAAATGGAGGCCATGTTAACATTTAGTTGTCGTTCCAGTGATGATAATACAAACCTGCCGAGCGAACTGGGCTGACAGGTTAAATGGAACCTTATACTGTGTTTGTCAAACGTGTCTTCCGCATCAGGGCCCCCCCCCCTCCACTCATCCATCAGGTGGCTCCATCGATCAGAGCGCAGGATTATCCCATTGAACATATTGTCCGGGTGGAGACGCTTGTCACGGCAGATACACTATTGATTATTTTTAACTGAGACCCACTCTGCGAGATGCACACGAACAGTGGTATAGGAGGTGTGCAATAGGAGAAGCTGTCCCATAGTCGCCAAGGGAGTACTGCTTTTGAGACTGTGTGTGTGTGTGTTTGTGTGTGTGTGTGTGTGTGTGTGTGTATCTATACCAGGCAGATTTTCCTTGGTCTGTTTTTCTTCCCCTTCACATACTATAACCTCTCCTTCTTCATGTTCCCTTCTATTTTAGGACGGCCAGTCCAGGACGGTCAGACAGTTCCAGTTCACTGATTGGCCAGAGCAAGGTGTGCCCAAGTCCGGAGAAGGCTTTATAGATTTCATTGGCCAGGTGCATAAAACCAAGGAGCAGTTTGGACAGGATGGGCCGATATCAGTTCATTGCAGGTGAGGTATTATTGTGCTCCATTCTAACAAGACATTTAGCCTGCTACTGAGTCTTTCAAATGTTTAAATCTTCATATTATTGTTATTGTAAACATTTGCAGCAGTTTTCTTCAAAGAACAAAATGGTTTCCTTTGGGATTAAATCACTTCTTAAAGAGGATATTTTTCACAGTGCAGTGATTCACCCGTAACTAAGCATAATCAGATATGATATACACACACACACACACACACACACACACACTCATTTGTCTTATTGCCACTGCAGTGCACTGCCACTAAAGTGCCACAGGCTCATCTCTTCCATAATTGATAAGGCCGATATGCAGCGTGGCATTTGCAAAAGGGGAGCCACATGAAGCCATTCAGCCATTCTTTTAGTTTTTTATGGTCCCCCCGCGATGCAGTTCTATCGGTTTGGTGCTGTCTTCCAAGGTAACCTTCGTCATTACAGTGACACACCAGAGAGGGGGGAGAAACCATTATGTTGGAGTGGCTTCGGCCAAGAATGAGGATTATTCACATTCAGATGAGCGCTAGGCCTTGGAGCAGTGAGGCTTCTCTCTTATGCTGCTGGACATCAGGCGTCTTTCAAGGGCCTGGTTTTACAACAATTCAAAATTATCTTTAATTTGATGTTGGCAGTGCGTTGTTAACGTTAACAACCTCAGTTTATTATGCTGTAAAAAAAATCAAACCTTAGTCTTTGTCTGGTATTACATCTTAAAAATGTATTGCACTTATCACAACTCTTGGAAGGACCATGTGATGTAGCAAATGGGAATCAGTTTGACAAATAATTAAGATATACTTAAGTCTACTTTTCTTGTTCCGAGTTGATTTATCTAAGTGGAATTGATATATTGTCCGTTCAAAATATGGTTTAATGAAATGTGTTGTCGGAGGCAGAATCTTGGATAAAAATACGTCAGGTCTCATCACTACTGCACAGCTATGAAGTCATAGCTGTGCAGTAGTGATGTCACCAGCCATCCACTGCCCTCTGGGAGACATAGACTGTTATCATAGAAGTCCCTATAAGGCTGATTATTCTTCTCCTGTAGCTGGCTATTTGGGAATTCAGGGAATCTAACCAGTGACTTTTGAGGTTCATTCCCATATTAGGCTACTATTTATAGTCGTATCAAATGTCCCATTTCTAAAAGGTTTAAAATGTTTTCATTTGCCTACCGTAAGGTGTCATATTGTGCTGTCAATCATTTAGAGACCCATTTTCTTTTTTTATGAACAGCTGGATATTTTATTTAGAACTGAACAGCGTACTGCCATAATAAGAGGCTGTGTGGACAAACCTGCATCGGGTCACGCTCGGTTTGAAAGCGTTCACCTCCCTTTCTCAAATGTTTGTCTTCCAAATGCATGTCACTCATTCTCCATCTGTCATCCTCCATCCATTTCCTAATCTGCCTTCACGCTGTCTTTCTTCCTCCATTTTACTCCACCTCTAAATCACTGTTGTTCATGCTCCCTATTCGTGACCTAATAGACCCCCATGCTTTTGGACATAAATTGCCTGATTACCTCCTGTGAATGGGGACACCAAACGTTCGACCGTGGCTCCACAAGCCTACATTCTGGGGGGGTTGCTGATTTTGCCCGTGTGATTAGCTGTGAAGACTACTCAGCACTTGTGTCTATGGGCTTATATGAGACATACAGCTTGGTGGCGGAGGGCGGAGGTCTTGAACGTGTGTGTGAGGGGAAGGGGGCTATCTGCTCAAAATAACAGCATCTGGTAGACCAGGCGTACATTTTTAGTTTGTTATTCATTTGAATGTATTGTCAAGCCACAGCAGAAATAGGCTTTTATACCGAGTTGGCATTAGTCTCTCTCTCTCTCTCTCTCTCTCTCTCTCTCTCTCTCTCTCTCTCTGGTGAGGGATTGTGGAAGCCCAAATAAATCTGTTGTCATATCAATTATGGTTCCATCGGTGAAGTGGAAGTAATTTCACAGAAAAGCAGCTTAAGAGAGGCAGCCCTCAAGTTAAGACTCGCACTCTATATCCGGAAAGCGGCGACGGAAAGAGGTTTTCTAGCACACGAATGAAGCAAAGAATGGCAATAGCAACACGCTATGCCTGTGCGCATGTGCGTGCCTGCGTGTGCCTGCAGCGGGGGTCCGTTTTGTGTGCAACACAAAGACATGGGCACTGGCATTGTGATTACCTCTTAGCCATCGCCTCAGCACATCACACCGGGGGAAGCTGGGGATGAGTAGCAATCAGGGACGACGCCGCATCCTAGAAGCATTGTGTCGAAGTGGAACATACAGTAGCTGGTGAGGGGTGCACTTAAAGGGACATTACGGTATTTGTGGTCAAACCCAGTGCTTGAGGTGTCCTGCCCCTGTAACTCTCCAAGGCTGACAACGTGTCAACCCTGCTGCATCGTGAGCTTGGAATGGAATGTGGGGATCTCTGGGCACTAATGCATTTGTAGAATGTGCCTTTAACATCAAGAAGAGAGCATTAAAAACAATTATAGTGCAGGATATTGTTTTGGTGATCCTTGCACAGTGTAAGGACACCGTATTGCTCACACATAACGTAATGTTTCTGTGTGTGGCTGTATGTTTCCAGTGCCGGAGTGGGCCGGACCGGGGTCTTCATCACCCTCAGCATCGTTCTAGAGAGGATGCGCTACGAAGGTGTGGTGGACATCTTCCAGACTGTCAAGATGCTGCGCACACAGAGACCTGCCATGGTACAGACCGAGGTAAGACTCACACACACACTCAATGTGATGGAAGTGTGTCACCTTGTTTCAGTCAGATGACTTGAAGCAATTCCTGTAGAATGTAACTTGTTCAGAATGTCACTCAAGGTGTGTTTCGGTAGAACGTAACTTGTTCAGAATGTCACTTACGGTATGTTTCGGTTGTGTTTCTCCCATACAGGACGAGTACCAGTTCTGCTACCAGGCAGCTCATGACTACTTAGGAAGCTTTGATCACTATGCAACGTAAAAAGCCATCCTGCATACCTCCCAGACTCGTGTCTCCCCCTCACCAGCCTCCTGAGCCATAGGAACTTGATAGAAATTTTCAAAACGTCAGCAGCAACAGCAAAGAACAACTAATATCACCGGCTCACCAAACAGAATCGCAGATTAGACTCAGACAGCGTCCCACCAGGGCAACCAAATACTTATGTAGAATTCCAATTGGACTAGGAACACTTTAACGCCAATGAGGAAAGTTGTCTAAGAATATCAACCAACCAACATCCTCGTTAAACAATAAGGAAAAAGGAACCAAAAGGCTGTGGCTCAAGCTGTGAGGTGGGGAGCTATAAAAGTGAACTGATAATCTTACCTCAAGCATTTCGATGTGGAGGACATTGTAAACATTTTGTGGACATACTCTTCTCAGAACAAATCTCTGTAATACAAAGACAACAGTCAACGAAGAAGCAGGTCATGGTTATGAAGCATAACTTTGTTCAAGACAGATTGGTATTAGCCTAGAAGTGTCACTAGCTCATTTTTGATATGGGGCATTTAAGTACTTTTTTTTTTCCACAGTCAGTGTTTTCTGGAGAATAGTCCAAACTGATGTTTCCTGTGTGAACACCAATGGCTGTCCGCAAACTTTGGTCAAACGGAGCAAAAAAAAATGACAGGGTGTTTATGGCGCTCGCATTATATAACAGAGTTTCAACTCTGTCCTACTAGTGATGCACCACTGCTGATTACATTGTCATGGCAGGACTGCCTGTTCTTTAACTTCCGGGGCTAAGGAGGGTGGTCTGCACTCACTACTTGAGAGAGAAAGCAAGAACACGTGGGGAAGTGCCAGTTCCAAAGTACATACTAGTCTGAGAAATGTAATGGGGACATCTTGGTCATGGCAAGAAGCTCTGGCTGTGCGCTGCTTTAAGGAAGGAGGACAAGCAACCGTGCTCTTGCCCTCATCACCATTGCATTGTGGTGCTTTGGAGATATCCTCAAGAGATTGGATGAAACCGCCAAATGGGAATTGCTTCCAGCAAGTGGGCTTTCTCTGTGTATAGTGGCCACTTTCCTTCACATCACTGTTAATAACGTTTTGTCTTAACTTGAATTGTCTTCAGTCTCTAATCATCTGTTTTATTTTCTGTCAAAACCAAACATGCTGCTTATGTAGTGTATGCTGTACGTGTGGAAACAGCTCTGTTAACCATCCGCCCCCTGCTGGACTTGACTGAAAGCGCAGCCACACTCCATTGGACAAGGTTTTTCATGGGTTTACCACGTTTAATAGTTCTTACACAGGACAGACACATACGAGTGGCAAAATGGTACCTGCATGGATGCAGTTGAAGTTGCCTGTAGCCCTGTGTGCGTGCGCGTGTGTGTGTGTTCAGTAACTGACAGATTAACAAAGTTTTTGCCTTTTGAAGGAGGCTGCCATTTTGAAACTTGATGCCATGATGTGATGGTGACATTTTCCTGTTATACTGTTTGCCCATCACAGAACAAACCAACAGACTTTAAACAGATGCCCCAAAAACAATTAAACAATTGAACGTTGGATTCTACGCACTAATGTATTTGTGTCCGATGAATCGAGTTTTTGACTTCCTGTGATTTTTACTTTTTCCCATACATGTGTGTATTCTCTGATGGACGTGCACACAAAGGGAGCGATGAACAGAACTGTGTAACCATTTATTTCCAAAAAAAGCCTTATTGTTGTGACATTTTGAAAACATTGTTGTATTAATGACTTGTGTTACTTTAAATAGTTGACTTTTAATTTTAATTTTATTTTTACTTTTGTTTTTCGAAACTTTTTTTTATTAGCAAAAAATGATAAATGCTTATTTGTTCATATTATGTTGAAAGACATTCTATTTTTTCACTGTAGAAATGTTAAGTATAACGTATGTGTGTAAGTCTGCATATATGCAGTAGCGTATACAGGATGTACAGTATATTGCACACTTACACATGCATATATATTTAAACGCAAAATATATAGATATATCAAAATACCTTGTATGAATTTAATTTTTCTCCTCTACATTCTTTATCCATCAAGTAAAAATATTTTGTATTTGTTTTTACCATCAAACCTTTGTGCTGTTTGGCTGAATGCCTCCCTTTCCTATCTCCTGCCACTGGTTATGTCCTCTGGCTATTATGAGATTGTTTGTTTTTAAACCAAACTAACTTTAACTAGTGGAATGCATACATTTCTTTTTTTCTTAACTTCTTTTTATAAATGTTGTTGATCAACTGGACTATAATCCATTTAATCAGAGGAGAATTGTATGAGTGCCGATTTTATTTTCTTAGTCTGCCCAATCTCATGTACTGTACCGTGTATGATTGTGTACAGACTATGACCTTTGTGGTTTTCATGAAAATCTATTTACTTTCTCTTTTTTTCAAATAATCTGCCCACCCATTTTGTTAGATATCAACTATGATCCAGAATATATTACATGTAAATAAACGAATATATAGATTATATGTATTTGTACAATTTGACACTAAGTTCTCATAATTTGAATCGAGGCAGATTTACAAGGACTGAAGATGTGCTCATATCATACTTGCTGGTGTTTGTAAAGCCTGCTTTTTCTTCTAATGAAATATCCCTTCTTCATCCACTGCATCATGTCATCAACTGCTTCCCTGTTGACTGCCTTTATATCCCCCTATGAGAAGTCAAGGTGAATAATGTATTCTCACAAAGTCATTCAACTGCCCAGTTACACCTGCTGGTTAGTATTGGCTATAGTCTCTCGATGACCTGTTCCTATTATAGTCTAAATTGGCTGTAATGTGGCTGCTGAACAAACTACAGTTTTTGTAGCTTGAAGACAAAAGTCAATCTCCTTTCTTGACATATGCACAAGTTTATTGGAGATTATGTTTATGGTCACTGGATTATTCAAAGCGATTAGCTTTCTTATTATGCAAATTCATAGACCATTTGCATTGTTCAACCCTCAACAGATCACTGTCCAGGTCAAAGGTCATGTGGGAATGTGTACATTTCCAGATTACCTTCCTAGGCCATATGTATAAAACCATATGTTTTTATTTTGATGATGTTTGGTTACGGGATGCAGAAGCTAAATAATCAGGCCTTGACAAAGCAGCATGTGATGCAGGAAGGGAAGACAGAAACAAGCCAGAACTTCTGCTGGGAATGCACATTTCCATGTCCTCACCGAACTGCTGGGATCATGTTTGATAATGAACAAACTCTTTGAGGACTCCTTTTCTGGAGGGAACTTAACAGACTGGTTAAGGGCCAATGACAAATCTGGAAAAATTGTGGAAGTCTTTGGAAGCTTGTGCAACGTGTTACTCTTTTGACTTCATGTAAAGATACTAGGCTTTTGACAAATGTCACCAAAATTACCGGAATATTTCGTCAATGTGGGGGGAATTTCAGAAAATAAATAAATTACAACAAAAGAATAGAACATACACACACAACAGCCAACAAAAGAAAAACAACCCACAACCAACAAAAAAATTAGCATTTGTATGAGGGCCAAGTGCTATAGCTTTCAAACTATTACTTCTAACTGAAACAATAATTGGTTTAAAACCACTGTGTATGTAGATATGTTGACTTTGTATTAAAGAAATGTTGTCTGAAAGCCATTTGGCCCATGTCATTTTTGTAGGCTACAGTAGGTTAATTATCTGTCTCTACTCAACTAGCTACTAATACATCCATTGTAATAGCACCTGAGTATATCATTCATTCACTAACCTGAAAATGAGAGCCAGGCTGTATATAGTGAACACAAATGCTGCTTTTGACCACTGATCACTTATATCATGTTCACTAATATTTGGCTGTGGTCCCATTGATGAATACACACTTATTTAATGTTCCCCTAAGCCTTGCTTCAACTTGGACAAATGCCATCCAGACAGACAGATCTGTGTTCACTTGTTGGTAACTATGCTATTTCCCATCTGTTCTCTGCATGTCTACAACCCTCCAGGTGAAATCGCTGCATGTGATTTTAAAGGGGAGAAAAAGCATCGGCAAGACCAATTGTTTACTGATTCACGTCATCAGACATACACTTAATATGCCTGTTAAATGATTCAATGATGGGAAAATATAATTTATTAAAGGATAATATATACACAGCGGGACAGCCTGCTTCAGTGTGGTGTTACTAATTGTCTGTTCGGGGAGCTGCTCTTTGTTAATTTTCTTTTCCACTGGCGAGCACAGGATGGTTGAGGGAGTGAATTAGGGCGGTTATTATGCCGTGATTAAGACCGCAGCTCATTAGGACCCAGATACGCAGGCAATCAAATAATCTATGTGACACTGGACTTGGAAGCCACAGAACTTCATCATAAATCGCGACGCGAAAATGATTTCCCACAGCCTAGTAGGCACACTCTAATCAACTCGTTATTTTAACCCTGGCATGACTGGATTGAGATGTCATGGTCATCTGTCTGAAACGTGGTAGCGTGTTCATTGTTAATAGACTGTAGGGCGTGTTCCGGCTGCGCCTTGCAAATGACATTACCATGCGATATTCATGCTTGTAAATGGTTCTAAAATATTCATGACAGACCATTAGCAATTTACGAGCATCTTTCATAATAGGCGATTTAGTGACATTTGGAATCGTGACAAAATAATAAAAGGTGCCAAAAGGCTACGCTGCACATGCGGAATGACTACAAATTCAAAAAGGACAAATGGTCGAGGTTTCATTGACGTTTGGCGTGTGCGCGTTCGCACACGTTTTACACAGACGTTTGTTTAATGGAAAAACACATAGCATTAGGTCACATTTGAATGTTTACATAGTTAAATAGGTGTTGTCTCACTAGTGCAAAGTTTAGAAAGCTGAAACCGTAGTAACATTATTCAACTGCTTTTTTGGGGGTTTGTGTAAGGCTATCTGTAGTCTGTTACAGTACCTTCCCCCATTTGAAGTCATTCATAAACATAGTTGCGTATGGCTTTGCTGCCCTCCAGTGGATAAATGTTATCATTTAGTCATTTTGATGACCACACAGAGAGGTAATTTCCATGCAATTACATCATAGATTATCATAAATGATGCATTGAAATGTGTTCTCTTCTCCAGAGGCTGTTGCGTTCTCAATGATAATTGCTTTGTCAGGCAAGGGGCTCATTTGTGCTGTTTAGCAAGGAATTACACACATTGTTTGGGATAACAGCACATAGGCTACCATACAATTAGAATTACCATTTGGATTTACAGCAAACTGAATGGAAGCAGAAACATGAGCATATGTTTGACTTAACTTTGTTTTAATGAATTAATATTGACTGCTAACTAAATTATTTATTTCAAGTGAGCAGACTGGCATGCTACCTCATATTTACAGCTAATGAAGTTTCCAACTGAACCACCTCCAACCACCCCCTTGATATGAACATGGCTACCTGTGTTGGTCTCCCAGAATCTATACAGCCCTGTTTATTCCTCTATGCTGTTTTCTGCTTTTAATCAGTGGACTCTTCCTTTTTTGATTGATCACTGCACAATTAACCTTGCCGAACTTCCTTTCACTGCTCGCATGCGCTCTCTCTCTCTCTCTCTCTCTCTCTCTCTCTCTCTCTCTCTCTCTCTCTCTCTATGTGCTCTTCTTCCTCATTGGCATGCTCTGTATATTTTCCCAAATTTCCTCTGAATGTTCTGATAATGATGATGATTTGTGACTTCACTATAAACTTGTCAATCCTGGCCTATGCATTGCTTTTTTTAAATGTATTTACTTAGCTATGCAGCATGATCATTATTGTTGGTTTTGAAAACTGTTTCACTTTATCTGGGTCTGGGTATTGTAATATGTTGTTTTTTCTTGTTATATTGTTCAAGACAGGTACAGGTACAAAATAGGCCTAATTAGAGTGTCACATTTTATTTTTGAATCCATTTTGTTTTTGGGAATTTCTACTTATAAACAGACTATTTCATTAAAATGTTAAAGTGAAATTTGACAGTCCATGGGATATTTTGTGCATTGTGTAGTCCATGTGGTGTTACCAGCTTGTTTACGATCTGCAACATAATTTGGCAGAGAGGCGCTCTGAGGTCATTCAGATAGCTTGTATACAGGTTGGACAGTATATTAGCTCACAGATAAGTGGCTGTGAAGAAAGACATCTATATCCATACAAGGAATACCTAAATAATCCTGGAACACTTGATCTTTTTCAGGAAAGTCACATTTAATCTCAATGGACTTCACACCATTTTACAGTAGATCTTAACCGCCAGTCAGAAAAGGGAAATAAAAACTACAAAAGGAAGAAGCATTGACAAGGGACCAGGGAACCTAACCCTTCTAATGTTGTTATGGTGTCATAGCTAGCTATAGGCTGGTTAAAACAATGCTGACTTTGCCATCTCAACCTCTCTACATTTGCTTCACTTATACAGTACATTACAATCTGGGAAACAATTAGCAGGTGATTGGACCACCTTTATCTAATCAGCTGGGTGGATAATTGCCCGTCCAATCAGCTTCTATGTGGGTAGTTCAGTTGGTGCTGTGGAGCAATCAACTGCCCATGCTTGTAAAATCGTCCCACTGTTAAAGTAGAGTTGTTTTGATTGGTTGAATGTGGTCCAATTGTCTGCTAATGTCTATTGTTAGATACAATAATTATTGTCTCACTTCAATATATGTATTAAAGTTTGGCTAAGGAGCACAAGCATACAGCATGCATTATACTTTAAAATAATTGCATTTAAACTTTAGAATCACATCACTGATCCTTATACTACTGGAGAAGAGAAGGGTGTCTATAGGTGGAAGTTTACAATGGTAATAAATACGGCACAAATGATAAAAGGGGATACATACATGACATATGTTGGATGATGTTACAGTACTGGAACAGCAGGGGACAGTATACCAAAGCTCAGAAGATGGTCATCATTGGCTGTTCCCAAGGAGAGTCAGGTCAGTTGGTCATATACATCATATGGATCAGTTGCCTTAATGTCATAAGGGTATCAATAAGATACTGTTAAGAAACTGGAATCCTGAAAATCCTCTCACGTCTGTGTTTGAAAATCCTGGTGTAATAACTAGACCCAACCTAACTTTGTTAGTAGGGAAAATTAATATGAGAGCAACAGTCTTGCTCTAAATGGGTTCCAATTGGACAACATTAGTATATTAAACAACCCAGCAGGTCACTAAACAGTATAATATTATGCTAACTAGACTGTACAGAGCCAATATAGTCTATTGTGCTAGTTCACAACCTCTGACTTCACTAGGTCAGCAGCTCCACATTTGAGTAGTTTGGATTTCTGTGTGTTTTTGATTTAGTTACATTATTAAAACACATTTGTCTAATAAGTGTGTGCTTATAACTCAAAGGCAGTTGACATGTTGGAAAATAAGATGACAATAACATTCCCAGTAATAATAATAATACATTTTATGTGTGATGCCTTTCTAAACGCTCAAGGACATAGTCAACACTTAAGCGTGTATCCAATATGTTATTTTTGTCTTAGTTCACAATCTAAAGGCCAATTGCCTACGTATTACATTAGCATTATCAACACACATGGACACATGCAGCAGAAAGATGGAGTTTTGTAAATAGTCTACTTGTTTGGCATATCATATTCTTGCCTTGCCTTGGTGTTTATTAAGATGCTTACCTTGTGTTAATAATCAGTTTTCCTGACATTTAGGCCTTCTTCCTATGGCTACACGTCTTTAAGGGGTGCTAAGGGAGACTGGAAGTGAGGAAAACATCAGCATTAACAATTTTTTCCATTATAGCAACCACAAGGCCCCTTGTGATGAACTTATAATGGTGATCAATTATGAGAGTGTATGGTTATTCAAGGACAGACATGAAAAATGAATGAACAGCCTTCCAAAGGCCCTTGGAAGGACTTTTAAAATGACAGAATTATTATTCGTGTACATGGGCGTCTACACCAACACAGAGCCCAGATGTTTTTTTATGTGGGAAATTTGCAACCATAACTATGTATTGTGGAAACTGAAATCTCTGTTTTGCTCATGGAACCATTAACATTCCATTGTGGTTATTTTAATAGTACCAAAGTATCTGTCCCTTTGTTCTGTCTTTAGCAACTACATAGGATTTGCACACCTCTGTATAGAAAGGTGACAGTGGTGATAGAGGTACACACATACCTATAAGTGCAATTCATGTCTGAAAAAAATGAAAGGATGTGCTTTTCAGTTTACTTAAAGTATAAAAATATAAGCCCTATAAAAATAGATTTATTTGTTTTTTTAAACAGTGTCTGTTCAAGAATAACATATGGGGAACTAGTCTAGACCTCAAATAAATGTCTAACAATAACTGTAGGACTACAAGCAACAGACCCGCCATGCCAGTACCAGACAACACTTTATTGTAGTAAGATCAGCAGCATTCCAGACCAACAGTATGTCACCCAGCCCCTCCTGTTGTGTTAATGTAACCCAGCTGATATACCTGACTGGGGAAACCAAGCTAAATTACATAGGGGTCCCTAGTATCCCTAGTCCCATCCCACATAATTAGATACACCCACACATGTATAGAAACCCCTCACCACATGCCCTGATGCCTATACTACCTACTGTAATGACAAAATTGTATAATTAACATTGTAAACCAGACAAAATAAGTAGAATACATCCCAGTAACACCCCTACAACTGATCCGGCTTGGTACGCTCCGGGAGCCAGCACACGGATGTCCCTCCCCCACAGCCAGAGTGCACCTCAGGAAGAGAGAGAGACTGGGTTAATGGTTCACCACCATAAAGGAATTAATACACAGTGCACTGTGCAGTAATGTGTCCAACTGTGCATGGTTATACGTCACCAAAGCGTGAGGCAGACTTGTCTTCTTCACAATAATCTTTAGTATCTTTCATTACCACAGGATTCGCTAAAGGTCCAATAGGATTTAGTGGCATAGCCGTAAGGTTAGTTAGTTATAGGTAGATCGTTAGTTAGTTAGTTAGTCAGTTAGTTAGTTAGGTAGTTAGTTTCTTGTGAATTTAATTTCCACAGCACTGTACATTACAGATTTCAACATCACTTCAGCAATACACCTACATTATATAAGACAACAACGTTACCCCTCCATTTCCAAGTGTGTATTAGTATTAGAACCTACTTGGCTGCCAATTGCTAGTAACTTCCAAAGTCTGGTGCTGGAGTGAAGATAGCACTTCAATGAATGCCACTGTCAGAGCCAGTGTTCTGTTTGTCCATTCCGTCCTACTGTAGAAACACTGGCGCAACATGGCTAATGACAACATAATAATTAATATTATATTCCATTTCTGCTAATAGTTTCCCCCTAAATTCTAAATACTGTTTCTTTTGAAATGTTTATATTTATTTTCCTCCTTCTATTTATTATAAAGCGGCAATGTGTGCGGATGTAAGCAAGGCTGGAGGAAGACGGTTGCTATTTGAACACAACAATATAGGATGCTCCCTCAAAAGCTCTGCCACTTCAATTGGACATGCATTGCCACAACTTGTATTCCCACAAATTGTATTCCCATCTTTTGACCCAGCACTGTATAGAAGCATCAGATGTTAAGCGTGCACACATATTCACAGAATTTTACCAAAGGCGGATGATCCTCAAATATTTACTATACCTTTAAGTACAGTAACAAAGCTGTTCACCAAAAGGTGATGGGTGTATGGGTTTGTATCTGGCTGTAAGGAATTTATTACACTTTGCTATGTAGAAAATACAAATGATTTGGTCTCTTATATGTCAGCAAGGTAAACCCTATTGTAATGTTTTAATATTGGCTGTTACATTAAGTTCTTCATCTTCTTATTATGATTATGATTTTTATTATTATTCATATTTTAGTGTGAAAAATAATAATCATCATTCCGATATGCGACAGCCTCTTGCCACGTGAATGAAGTTCCACACGCCCACAGTCCCTCACAAGTATTCAGTGGCAGACACTCTTCTTAAGAGCGTCAGCTAAATGGCAACATTATAATCTATTTAATTTGTCATCCTGTTGAGAAGAGCCTTGGAGACAGCATTAGACTGCTTATGGCAGCAGCCATTTCTCTATAGTCTCCAGCAAAATGACTTCCTAACAGTGCGTTGTAAGATGAGTCACCTTGTGTTCCAACATGTCCACACAAGTGGCATGGAATTAAGTGTGAACTCTTCTCTCAACAAGCTGCATGCTTGTCTGCAAAGTATGGCTTTTTTGGGAGGGAGATGGGGTCTGTTGCTCATCTGATCCCACGTACTGGGGAAGTACTGTATATTGTCATCTTACTTGGCAGTCTTAATAGCATAGCATAAACATGGTGTAGTTGAGTGTGTGTGTATGTGTGTGATTCTGCGTGTGTGCATGTGCATGTGCACGTGCGTGTGTGTAGGTGTGTGCGTGTGCATACAGAGAACCCTGATACAGGTATAAAGTTCAGACAGAGGTTAGCAACATTTTTTGTTTCGTTTTTAAAGGTGATGTGATGTTTATGCTTTGATTATGCCTTGCGTGTGAATTTATATGTGTATTTTTATTAGTCTGTGCTCCTTTTCAAACTTGTTACACGTGTATTTGCATACGCCCATGTTATACAGTATTTTAGGCCTGTGAGTCACCCCACACGTTTGAGTGTGAAACTGATCTACCCCACAATAAGGTGATTCCATGAGGCAACATAATGCTAGTTAGTCTGTGCATGGTAAAGCAGCATGTGGCTTTTGTTTTGTTATAAGGCAATATGTTATTTTTCCTTCAAATGTCCATTCATTCAGTCTTCTCACACTATTGCACACTCACTGTACTCTGTTCACTGTTATGTCTCAGTGAAAATGAAGAATAAACAGAGTATGTGATTGTGCACATGCAGATAAGTAGACAAGCAGCATTTAAATGTAATAGTATCACTGAGAAGGATATCTGTCCTCCAGTTCAATCCTGATTCTCAGGTAATTCACAGCCCTTGTTTGGCAGTGAGTTAAAATATATGTATATATCCATGGGATGTGTGTCAGCCTGTGCAAGTTGGCAGCTTGCCCTTAATACAATTAGCTGCCAAACGGACCAATTTGGAGTTAAACTAAGCAGAACCGGTCTGTTTGTTCCTAGCAGCTGGAAAATCATTTCATTGAAATGGCAGGAGAGAGTGGCCAGCCCAGCCACCTCTGACGGGAAGAGCAGCTTGCCTTTTATATTAATATATTGGAGACTGTGCTCTTCACTTTATCCATACTATTCTTTTTATGGACATGCCTGGTGAGAACTGAACTATGCTGGGAGACACAAAAGGTAAAGATCTGACAGTTGTATCCTGGGGCCGGAATGACGCAGTGCATGCCATGGGTTGTAACCACCTCATTCCAATCCTGGCTAACATCTTCATACAGTGAAATTGCTTGCCTCAAGCCGTAAAGATAAAGGATCATTCTGTTTTGTTGTCGTTATCTTTCCTTGTCACATCAGCACTCTGCTTAAACTGATAGCTGCTGGTGAGTGAACCTTCAGTAAAAAGAATGTCAACAGCTAACAGTATGATGCTTTGTTTAAGATACTATAGTGTCAGTTCGCAAACATTTATAATTCATCAGGTGTTTACTGTCTACCAGCAGAGTGTTGGAAATAACCTATAGGTTACAATGATGGAGAAAAATCTGCTGGCCAACTGAACTTGCTGTCTGTTTAGCTCCTATACTGTATAGGAGCTAGTCCCTAGTATAGTCCCTAGTATCCCTAGTCCCAGCCCACATAATTAGGTACACCCACACATGTATAGAAACCCTTAAATACTTATATTTATACTAATAAATTATAAACTAACATCAAATATAACACAATAAAGGAAAAATAGAAAATTCTGGTTTCAATGAACTCCTTTATTCCAGGCTATATGCGGGAAGCAGCACTCAGCTTGAGTAAACCCCATTCCTGCAAATTGGTAGCATTGTGATGGAAATGTGATTATGTTAACCACGTTGTGTTGACTGCCATGCTTCCTCTGGAGTAATGGCCAAATCATCACTGATTGGACACAATTGGCTTCCCAACATAACGGACAAGCTATTGGTGGTAATAGTCAATTTACTTTGTGTGTGAGTGTGTGTGTGTGTGCGCGCGACTGTACATACGACTGTCTAGGGTGTGTTTGTAACAGATAGTCAGAGAAAGAACAAAAACGGAAAGAGAGACAAGACGGCTCATTTCAAATATATTTGGAAACTATGAAAATATTATCACAATCATAAACTGCTATGCTAGGTATGAAAAATGTCTTAAACAAGTAACATTTAATTTAAATAAAACGTGTAGTATAGGCCTATAAATAAATAATAATAGTATAAATATATAAATAAAGTACAAATAAATATTGTCTTCAGGCAGCAATTTAAGACACTATAAGAATTTGTTATACAAATGTACATGAAACAGTGCCATGTAATGTGCAGATAAAGTAGACGAAAGTAAGTAAAGTAGTTCTAAATTTGGGTATGAGAGGAATCCTTCCACCCCCCTCCCCCTTCCCGAACCCCACCCTCAGCCTATAACGATCTTCCTTTGTGTTCCGGGGTGCAAACATTGGTGGTGTGGTGGGATGAACAAAACTCACGAGTAGGCTAGATAGATCCTTGCGTTTGCTACTGTAATTCTGTGCGGTTGTTGCAGACAGATGGAGAGGATGAAGGCGGACCTTCACATCCGCCTGACTGCAAGGCAAGTCAACAAGTCTAGCACCCAGCGTTTTAATACTGAAACCTATACGGCCAAAGTCGAGAGCAAGTTGACGTAAGCTGTAGTAACTATGGAGCAGAAACAATTTTTAAAAAACCAACAGATTCGCGCCAGTTGAGGTAAGTCTTAAATTGAATTGTGAAGAAATTCCAAACACGAAATCCTGTAGGAATGTCAACAAATGCTAAATTCTAAAGAAGGATTTTGCATGGTTATCTTAGCCGTTCAGGCTTAATAGCGTGTGTGTGCTCTTCTCTTAAGGGCGCATCATCTAAAGTTTAGATCAAATAAATAACGAAAAGTGTAAACATTTACACGTTTCGTTATTTATTTGATTTTGTGTAGCTTATACCCAAGGCCGTAACCAGGATTTTGATATTAGGGAGGTCCAGATATTTTGTTTCTGTTAAAACATTTTCTATACAGCTTGTGTGAGCGCGCGCGTGCGTGCGTGTGTGTGGCGTTTGTAGTGCATGTGACAGGGAAATCTATACTAATTTGTCTCTTATTTCTTTATTGACAAATAAATCAAGCATATATTGTCATTATCTTTTTGCCATTCTCTTGTGTGCTGTCTGACCTTATTTTTTGTTGGAGGAGGGGTGAGGGATCATTGACCATGTCCACATTTGACATAAAAACACATTAAAAAGTGCTGGGTTGTTTTTTTCAACCCTAACACTGGGTTAAGACTGTCATTATTCTAGGTTATTTTAGTAATCGCTTGGTAGTTTGGTTTAATCCTGCCTGCTGGATTGCAGCTGGGTACAGAAACACAAAAAAATCGCTGGGTTGTTTTTAACCCAAATGATGGGTTATTAAGCCTGTTGGGTTATTATTCTGAGTTATTTTAGTGATTGTTGGGTAGTAAAGATGGGTTGCAGGTGGGTGTATATATGTAACCTAAAGGAAATGCATGTGTATAGGGCTGGGCGATATATTGGTATTTAATTTATATTGGTATATTTACAAGCGGCCGAAATGGGTTTTCTCAGAAGGGTGGCTGGCGTCTCCCTTAGAGATAGGGTGAGAAGCTCAGCCAT
>JAODTR010043347.1:0-19355 GCA_025399935.1 Amblyopsis rosae | reverse complement strand
AGGATAGTATAACAATTTAAAGTAAATATATGGACAATATAATACTAAAAAAATGCTTTGATTGCCAATAAAAAACATCCTATTTTCACACTATGTGCAGGAATTAGCAAGAAAACAAGGAACATAACCAATGAACTTACCTGATCTTCCACCAACCTTCCAGGTTCTTCTGAAGCACCTCCACAACCATGCCTTTCTCCAGATCGATCTCATCCTGGTCCCGGGCTGAGTATGGGTAGATCACAGAGTACTTCTCCTCTGAGACAGGGGAGAAACATGTTTCAAAGGAGGGAACAGTTGAGCTTGAGTATGGGTGGATACGAGGGTACAGATAAGACTTCAAAGACTTTTGGAAGGTAGATTTAACTTCTGACAGATATAATCAGTGTTGGGCAAGTTTCTCAGGAATAATATTAAGTTACTATTTTCTTATTACTCCTTCAAAATGTAATATTACTTTATTTATGACTGGGTATTAAAAGTAATTAGTTATGTTACTCATTACATTATTATATTACTTTCACAATCACTACCCTGCATCGTTCCTTACTAAAAATGTCAACCTGTGTATTTTAGAATTGAATCTTCTTTATTGGAACAAAACAAAAATTAACCGTAGGAGTCAACAATCAGCCAAAGTGAAAACATTGCAGCCTCTCAAACCAGATGATTGACAGGTTGGTTCAATTAGCCTACCCTAAGTTTTCTAGGACCAGCAAAAAATATAAAGTCTTCATAAAATGGAAGTTTGGGTGGAGGAGGGAATGTCTTGTTCTTGTTGGATTAGTAATTGTAATATTATTACTGTTTTGGAAAAAGTTTGTTACACTGCTAGTTACTGAATAAAGTTATATTACAGTAGTAACCAATTACCCTCCAACACTGGATACAATGCATAGCCATATAAACCACATGTACCATGTCTCTCTATGACCTACATAATATTTGTCAAACATTTCAAAGTGTATTTTTTTGTTGTATTTTGAAGCAACCCTCTGACTTAAATGAGGCAAGGTTTAAGCAGCATGTTGAGTGAGATAATGTGAAACACACACACAAACACACATGCACGCACACACACGTACAACACACACAACCAGTGTATTCACCACAAATACTAAACACTGTAGACATGCATTTCTGACTGAAATTAGCACTACCAATGCTATTTATGTTATATTAATATTTGTTAAATGATTATATATTTATTTTTACTGTATTCTTTTTTGTATATATTTGATTTTAAAATAAAACAGAACAGCAGCCAGCCCATGCACATAACATGCACAGGTTTTTATTTCCATGCGGGTTTCTCATAACACGTTCCATGCAGTGGCACATTAGCAGACTGTAAGCGTTCACGTAGCCCTGCATGCAGACACACATGTAGAACAGGGGGAGAAGATAGGCGTGCTGTCCACCTTGCCCATAGCCTGTGCTGAACAGATCCCCTAACGTTCTGCGACGGCCCATGTGCCTCGGTAGTGACCAGAACCTCCGAGGCACTGACGTCACACACACACACACACAAACACACACACGCGCTACAGTGAGCGGGGGGCAGGAAGTCAGCAAACAGGAAGTGGACATTATAAATGCTGTGTAGCTGGTGACTTCACACCGAGGGGTAAACCTTTGCTTTATATTTTTTCTTTCTATTATTATTATCATACTTTTGTTTGGTATCTACCATTATTATTAGAGTTTAATAACATTAATGAACACAAATTGGTAATGGTTAAATATTAGATACATTTTTTCCATTTTTATTTTGGACAAATTACTTAAATTAAAATTACTCTTTTACACCTGGCTAATGCGCCGCAAAGCGGCTCAATGCAGCGCAAAGCGGCTCAAATCGGCTCAAAGCGGCTCAATGCGGTGCAATGCCGGGCAATGCGGGGCAATGCGGGGCAATGCGGGGCAATGCGGGGCACTGCGGGAATTTGGACATTCCCTTAATGCAGTATGCGCCTTGCGCTTTAGACCATGCACTTAGATCATTATACACCATGATACAAATGATTATGCAAATTATATTTTATACAGATTTTACTAAATATGCAATATGCGATGCAAATGTTAGGGTATAAATTGAATTTCATTGAAAAAAAACACCCAATGAAGACCCCATTTTTTTCAGAAATAAAAATTCAAAATGCACTGTTCCACATTTATTAGGCAGGCCACAGGTTTCAAGCAATATGGGAAAGAAAAATAATCTTTCTGCTGCGGAAAAGCATCAAATAATGCAATGCCTTGGACAAGGTATGAAAACATTAGATATTTCATGAAAACGTAAGCATGATCATGGTAAAGAGATTTGTGGCTTATTCAGAGCACAGACGGGTTCGTGAAGATTAATAACCTTCCTCAATAATTAGGAAGGTTACTGCCAGACAAATTCATTGGATTAAGAGAGCAGCTGCTAAACTGCAATTATAAAGCAGTAAACAGGTATTTGAAGCTGCTGGTGCCTCCAGAGTCCCGTGTAGGATCCTCCAGAGGCTTGCAGTTGTGCATAAACATACTATTCAGCCACCCCTAACCAATGCTGACCAGAAGCTGTTGCAGTGGGCCTCAAAATACATGAAGACTTATTTTCAAACAGTCTTGTTTACTGATGAGTGCCGTGCAATCCTGGATGGTCCAGATGGATGGAGTAGTGGATGGCCACCATGTCACAATAAGGCTGCAACATCAGCAAGGAGGTGGGGGAGTCATGTTTTGGGCCGGAATCATGGGAAAGAGCTTGTAGTTTCTTTAGAGTCCCTGAAGGTGTGGAAAATGACCTCGGCAAAGTATATAGCGTTTCTGACTGACTACTTTCTTCGATGGTACAAAAAGAAGATCTGTGCCTTCCGTAGCAAAATCATCTTCATGCATGAAAATGCACCATCTCATGCTGCAAAGAATACCTCTGTGTCATTGGCTGCTGTGGGTATAAAAGGATAAAAGGAGAGAAACTCATGGTGTGGCCCCCATCCTCCCCTGATCTCAACTCTATTGAGAACCTTTGGAGCATCCTCAAGCAAAATATCTATGCGGGTGGGAGGCAGTTTGCATCAAAACAGCAGCTCTGGGAGGCTATTCTGACATCCTGCAAAGAAATTTAAGCAGAAACTCTCCATAAACTCACAAGTTCAATGGATGCAAGAAGTGATATCAAAGAAGGGGTCCTATGTTAACATGTACCCTGTTAAAATGTGTTTGATTTAAATAGCTTTTGATTTCAGTAAATATGACCAGTGAATAATGACCTCCTAATGCTGTAAAGTTCAACAAATGACAATTTTCAGTTCTTTACAACCTATAAAATATTTTGCAACTCTGTTGTGCATAATAATAGATGAGATGACTTCAAAATTATATTGACTGTCATTTGCATCAACTATTTTGGAAAATCAGTGTAAAATATAATTTGCATAATAGTTTAGAACGCGGTGTAATAGGGCCCGATAACTGTGTCATTGTCTAAAATGGCGCATTAAACTATCCGTCTCAAAGTTATTTACAAAGTGAAGTGCAGCTTTAGTAGTCTCCTCTTTATTGTGCCTTTGTGAGTAAATGTTTTCCAGATGGTTCCACAACCCACTGACCCTGGGTAATGGCGCCCAGATGGAGGATATGACATATAGTACCTTCTTCCCCTGGTAGGGAGAAGTCATCTGGGTCATCTTGTGCCTCCAGGCAGGTGGCAGGCACCCAGCCCTGGGCATCGTCTGAGCTCACAAACCACCACCCTGGGTGAGCAGAATATCAACACAAGCTTAGCTTCTGCTAGAATGAGTAGATTGCCAGTAATAATACGCAGGGCATTTACACATATATATTAAATGCATTCAATATATCTGTTTGTACCCAATCACCCTAATATCATGTAGTTGAGCAACTCTGCAGCTTCCTTACTGCAATAGTACCGCCGTGAATAAAACCCCTGTAGTACTGTAGGATTCTAGATGCTCATTTGTGTTAATCTGCCATTATCCCCAATTGGTTTCTCATAAATATACTTCTATTGTGCCTACAAATGACATATGTCTCTACTGGTAGTATGTACAGTATTCTAACGCTAACAGTGTTTGTTACAACATGATGTCATTAAAGGTATATTTAAAAAAGGTTTGCATTATATTGCGGATTAACGTGAGAATACAACCTACCAGAGATGGTGCTTTGTAGACACAACATATTGGTTTTAAGAAACAATGGAAGGGAATGGATCAGGAAAATTGGGATTGGGTTTCAGTTTACGGATAATGCATTATTTGTTTTGCCCAATGATCAGTGGGAAGACATTGATGTAAAGGATGTAAGGAACACTTAAAATAGGTCAGTATTGAGGTCAGTGCTTAGGCTACATACTAAAGCAAAAGGTAAAGCAAATCTGCCTCTAGGGAATGGTTTTTAATTCTTCTGTTGTTTCTTATTTTTGATTTGTTCCCTTCATCCTTTGTTTTTCAAATGTTTTTAACTGTAAAGCACGTTGAGTTGCACATTTTGTATGAGAGGTGCTATACAAATAAAGTTTATTATTATTATTATTATTATTATTATTATTATTATACTAAAAAAGAGTGGCAGCGAAGCTGACCCCAATCAATATGTGGCTAAAGCAGCGTGGACTACTGTAAATGCAATTGCAGATGGGACCTACCTGACTCATTTTTCTCTATCACTTCCACCACCTGGCCCACATGGAGGCTGACCTCAGAGCTCTCCTGCTTCTCGTAGTCTGTGACAGCCACATACTGGTCTAGAAAGAGACCGTCCCCTAAACTGGAGTCCCCTGTCATCGGAAACAAACAGCAACACATACTAAATGGAACACCCGCCTGGCCTTGTGAGAAAGTTAGGGAACTAAAGTGCAATAATACAAGACAGCCTCTCCTCTCAGTCATTAATTACTGAGGTGCTTTGGGAATTGTAGTCAGGAAGCGGTAGGAAAATAAATGAATGTTTTTGGAATTTTCAAAATAGTTTAAAGGAGGCTTGTCTACATTATTGACATTTTGCCAGATTGATTAAGATGTCAGCATTGACAATGTAGGTGTGATTGTGTGAAAGTTGGACAGGAGGGGTGGAGAATGGGTGTGAATGGCAGTTGTTAGGAAGGTATAAGGATAATGACAGGGCACAAAAGGTTAAATGCCAATCATCAACATGGGTGAGCCTGTGACTCCAACACAAACACAAACAAGCACCAGGACACCCCACCACCAGAGTTAGCATAAAGCTATCTGAAAATAAGCTCAGGGTTTACAATGCAATGCATATATCTCTGGTTAATTTGGACTAATACGTTTGTATCTCTTCATCTAGCTCTGCCATAATTTCGAAACAAACGGTTGACTTCAATGTTACCAAATGTATCCCCACTGGTAACCGCTTTTTCAACCATCCAGGGTGGTTGTGCAAATGCTAAGGTGACCTTGGTTTCCAGACTATATTCTCAGCAAAACTGAGATGAGTTGAGCTGAGTGCAATAGTCGAGCGGAGCCAGGCTAACACACTACAGCTTGCTGTAATTCTATTTAATCGACCTCCACATTATCGGCTATTCTTATCTAAACTACCAAAGCAAGCCCCAAGCCTTCCACAGAGCCACATCCCACCTGCCCAGGCCAGAGCGGGGTCAGGCCAGAGCAACCCAGGGAAAGGGTCACACATACAGCATGGCCAAACACGAGAATCTGTTACTACCTCGCTTTAGGAAAGTAGTCGCTCTCTCCACAAGCCCTGATGGGAAGGAAATATGAATAGAGAAGAAATTTGAGAAGAAAAAAATAAAGAAGTAGGCTACAATAAATTGAGAATGTTAGATGAATGGAGACAATAGAGGGGGAAAATCTGGAAAATTTTGAAAAAAAAGTACACTCTCAGGGCAGGAAATAATGTTTCAGGTAATTTGCCACAATTACATACTTAATTTAAAAACAGCAGAAATTAGTAGTGTATTTTATGCTTGTAATACTGACAAGCCACTAGATGGCGACAATATCATTAAAATTTAAGGTCTGCTAAAATAGAATATAGTTGTCTACTATGTCTAATAGTTATATTAACTGCCTCACTCCCTAACTGTTACGCAACTGTTATTAGCTTCAACAGAACATTAGAACCACTAATATCTTAATGTAGCAAACAAATATATTTATGTTACACAAATCAGTAAAAAAAAAGGTTTTTAATTAGTCACAGTAATAGCACTAAAGTAATAGTTGACTGAAGTGTTACACTAGGATCAAGTTATGTAACATTTTTCTTCAAGGACCTCATCAACAAAACAGTAGTTACTTTAATATCATCTTAATCTATATCTGCAAATGTTTAATTTCAAGGATCAGTTAAAAGGTGAACAATAACAAGCCACGTCCTACACATTATTAAGATATAATACATACATTCTTATCTGTCTTACCCGATTTCTTCTTTCCGATCGGTTCTCTAGAAGAAGAAAGGGAAATGTTTAATGAAATGCAACCATGATTAATGTATTGCAAGAATATGGTACGCTTATGTAAGCCTACTTTGAATATTCATAACACAGCCAATGTCAAAGACAATAGCAAAGCAGGCACACTGATTAGCCTAGGCAGGCACTCAAGATGATTGAAGCTTCTCCTCCCCCTCTCTGAGTTCTATTCCAATACTAGAAATGTATACGAAAGGCTCTCTAAAGAGCATTTGATGGTAAATGTGATACAGCATCCACATGGGTGTTCTGGTCTCTCTCCCCCCCCCACCACCACGTGCTCAATCACACAAGGCCTTTAAATGCTGCCATCAACTAACAAGGCCTTGTTCTATTTGCAGGACGGTTATTTGCCAATGTTCCATCCACTAACACACACAACATAATCCAGTCAAAGCCCTGTAGATAATTGTTGGGTCAGTCTTGATCAATATGGACCATCACAATTTTGGCATACCAAATGGAGTATTGACAGAGAAAGTACAACCCAGTCTGGGGTTCACACATTTCATGGAATAACAAACCAATAGCCAGCTGGTCTTTGAACCTGCAGCCAGCCCTGTCATCTGAAGGTGGCAAAGCACAGCGGGCCTACAGTTCGGAACAATCGATCGGATCGAAAGATTGGATCAAAAGATCGGAATTGATCGCTCTTTAAACAAACTTCTCTCTCGCTATCATGCCCACCCTCTATTTTTAACCTCCACTTATTTTCATTTTCCTTCCTTCCTTCCTTACTTCCTATATGGTATTTCCTCTGCATACCACATTTTTCCATGTATTTCCCTCTGCTTTGTGTCTGCTGTATCTCAGACTACTCCTGTTGCTATGTGCTTTTCCCCAGCTCCTTCAGTCTCCATGAATGTTCGACTGAGATGTTCCTCTCTCTGCGCTTGATTTACGCCCCGGTGATAAATCTCTGCTTCACAGTGGCCAGTGTCTGTAGACCAGCCCCATGGACAGTCGAGCCAACCAACCAGCGGGCTCCAAGGTCTTTCCTATATCCATCTTCCTGCAGTCAAGGACCCCTTTCTTTCCCTCCCTTACGAGATGCATGTTTCTTCTTTTTTGTGTGCGGGGAGGAATATGGCATGTGTCCTTGGCAACCATCTGTAATGGAGGACGGACTTGTGTGTGTGTGTGTGTGTGTGTGTGTGTGTGTGTGTGTGTCTGTGTGTTAGTGGGCGGGTGATCCAGCATTTCTAGCAGTTACATAAATAGAGAGTACGTAAGACGGGCGTTCCATTCCTACGCACAATTTGCGCATCTGTTGCCAAATAATTACCCACGGAGTCACACTTTTTGGCCTGGGGAAAAAAGTCCAGGCATTTACAAGTCATGTTCATTTTAGAAAATAATACTTAAGGTAAATGTTATACAATTATAATTCCTATCATGCCTAGTCAACAGGTCTCACATTCATAAATTAGACATATCTATAATGCCTGTCCAACCAGCCAGTCAAGACTCAACACCAGAACTTCCACCACATTGCTATCGCTCAGGCACAGATCACCACATCACAGTGTATTATCAACACAATTTCCTCTCTATTGATTGGATGGCTTCTTAACACCTGGTGACAGACAACAGCAAACAGCCTGATAAAGACATGCTTGTTTCAGCTAATGCATTAGTTGATGGCAGCATTTACTTTATTTTTTAAAAAGAACCCCAGCAGCTCCAGCTCAGAGTTTTGATGGAATCAGCAACTCCAAACCGTCCCTGCCCTGAAGGTGCTGTTACCATTAATCACAACACATTTGCAATGGGGGTTTTGTATGAACCACAATGTGTATGAGCTTTTGCATTGGTGTCAAACGCATGTTGGCACCTTGAACTGTCAGTGTCTGTGATTAGATGACCCCGCAGCTGCAGGCAGGCAGACACATGTTAAAGTGCACACTCAGGGTTTAAATTACTCATTACATGCATTTCTGTATGCTAGCATAATCCCCCCGAGAAGTTCACCAAGACTATACATCATACCCATTAGCGGGTGCAATGTGTGTAATGCTGATTAGCGAGGAACTGGGGTAAACTGCTGCAGGGGCAAGACATGACACAAAGTATTCAGCTCAGGAACCTCACGTGCTGACACACCAACCATTTATCAACCCGAGGCTAAGAGTGTACCGCTGGTAGACAATATTGTGCGTGTCTGTGTGTGCGCGCGCCTTTGTATTCAAGCAAGTGCTCAGTGGATGATTTAATGCAAGTGTGTACTCACTCCTTGGGTGGGTTGAGGTCTTCAGGTCTGGTCTCGAAGAACACTCTGACCTCCTCACACTGGGAGATGTACACGGGCAGCTGGATAAGAGCCTGCATGAGAACATAGGAATTATGGAAATAATTTAAAATAATCCACAGATATTTTCAAGACAATGCAAGAAAAGAGCATACGTAGGCCTAAGTATTAATACCCACTAGTCTCATTTGCAGTATCGTTAAGATAAATTATAGATTTTCGGGTTTAGAGATATTTGGAACCGGGTGCTTAAAGAACCGGTTCTCGATCCCCATCCCTAATTTTGACCGGACCAATCAGGTGCAATAGGCCTTGATTGGTTCTGTCAATCACATGAATGTGAACAGACAGCTATAACAGGTCTGTCAATGGTGCTTCGCAACTGAGCTCCAGAGGGAGGGAGCCAAGAAGTGGCTAGGTTTTTTGGATTGTTGCTTTTCTAAGTTAGCTCCCATTGCAACTCTCAAGTCCTACACACAGACATACATGAAGACATGTGCTACAGTGTACAATGAATGTATGAAAGTGTTGTTAGCTACAACAACAAAAGTAAAAACAACCTTTAGCATCCTCGTCTATAAACCCTTCCCAGTTAGTTTTCCTAGACCTAATCTGACTTTATTGATCGCACTTATCTTTCCCTCCAGGGAGTCTGGTAATGATCAGACAGAGACAAAAAAGACAGATTCTGACGGAAATGGAGGTGAAACAACCAGACCCATCTTTTCACTTTGGTCATTCTGGTCTCACATTTTGGTCAGACATCTCAAACTCCATTATCGCTACTCGATAATGTGTCCTGCATTACGTTTATCCATCTCGGCGCTTCATCTCTGTTGTGTCTTTCTTCTTTCCTTTGTCACTCTCGACATCTCCTCTATTCTGCAGGTTTCAAATGGCAGCTATGAGGCTCATAATCACCTCAACTATCCCACGCTCCCAAGCAGAAGACAGAATGACTGCCGTGGACCACAGAGGGAGTATAGTCCATGCAGCGATTATATCTCCATTGACGGGGGGATGGAGCTGGAGTTGGATTGGCAGACATCTATCCATCAAGGTTTCCAACACTTGTCTGCGCCTGCGGCTTTATTAATCCTGAGTGCTTCGACTGTGTCCTAAAGGCCCTCACATATAGAGTGATAACGTGAACTCTATTAGCAGCAATGTTGCCTATTGAAATTATAATTATTTGAGCTACAAATTACATAAATGTATTTGATGAACCGCTGTGTTACCTCGTCGTAGCTCATGTCTGCCCCTTCTGGCCATTAAATAATACGCACTACCGCTTTAAGGCGGTTGCTGCCTTTTTTTTTTCTTGCTCCTTCCTCCTCTCTCCATCAGATGTAACGTCTGTCTATGTGCATCTCCACTACACTCTGCCCCTCAAATCGATCCTCTTCTCCTTCTCTAGCCATTTGTCTGTTGATCTGCCACTCACTCGGTCAAAACAAGAGTGCCCGCGGCTATGAAACGGGCTGTGTTCACTGTGGCAGCCTGCCGTTAAGGCTAGTTGAGGAAAAAGAGAAGTGAAAACCACTGTCATGGAGGAAGTGTTTATACTGTATGAACCCTGTGTGGACCTTCCATTGCCCGGTCAGTGTGATATCACCCTGAATAAAGTGTGTCTGAAACTGACCAACAGCGTAGCGTGTCCATGGCTTCTCCTGCTGTGTGGCCTGGCCACTCATTAGAATTCTCCCCAGGGAGGAGACAGGCTGGGGTGCATTACAGCAAATGGACTTTATGGGTGTTCTTTACTGCAGGGAACATTAAGGTAATTGTGTGTGTGTGTGTGTGTGTGTGTGTGTCAGAGGACAAATGAGTCAGGAAATAATATGTACTTGTGCATTCCTATAAGGTAGTGTACAGTACCAAACGTGACTATCAGCACACATTAACAGAACACTAGCATGATATTTTATTTTTATGTCTTTATGTCTTGTTTTTGTTTTGAGGTCAGAGAGATACATTTGAACTTATATTTACTTTGCTATACAACTTAAAGGTATATTTGTTCTAAATTCTACTAAAATTAGGCCTAACAGGGCTGGGCTCTTGGCTATGAGTGGAGCTATAATGTATTTACTATTTATAATCTATCTTAATTACAGCAATTAAGACATGCTAATTACCCGTATGAGATATAATGAAGGTCACAAATGTTTATTTGTTAAATAATTGACTTAATTATATTGGGATGATAGGTTTTAAACATTGTAACATGACGTGTACAGTAAATAAAGTATGGTAACAAATATGTATTGACTACTGCATGGGGATTTTGTAATACTTTTATTTTCAAAAGAAATATAAACAAGGCTGAAAATATATTTTAGTTATCGTGTTTCCAGACTGATGTTCCAAACTATGTAGTGTTTCTCTCTTTATCTTTTTATACAGTTATCTAAGAACTTTGAACTTATCTCTTATCTACGAACTCTGTAGTTTCCTTCCTGAGATCAGGATGGTCTAACAAGGCTATGGTTATGGTAGGATATGCTGAAGTTGGTTTCCAAAACTTAATAACATAAAAACTGAGTGAGTTGTTTGACCAAAAAAACAAAACAACAAACCTAAAAGAACCATAATGGTTCTCCAGTTTCACTCCAAACAAACAGACACGACAGTGAGTGAAACTTGGCCCCTAGATGACTCCCACCAGCCCACGGGGTCTTTGAACTTCAGCTTGGCAGGCTGATAGGAGATCAAAGGGATATCATTAACTGGGAGGTTTGACCTGATTCTGATTTGATGGTCTGACTGGTCTGTCTAGTCTAGACAGACCAGCCAATGCCCACTGGCGGCTTTTAGGGACGCTTTAAGGAATGCACTTTTAATGACATTCGAAAACGCTTGACAAATTGGAAAAGGAGCTATAAAAACTGCAGAGATTCAATGCATTTTTACAGTTTAACGATCAAAACATAGAATCGTGTTCTAAACCATGACATCACCATAAGTCAGACGCTGCCATTGGGTGTTGCCCGATTAACAAGAGCTACTTTGACGTCACTTATAGGCGTTAAACACCCAAAAGATATCAGCCATATGTGTTGACTAACCTTTCACCTTTGCACATGCTAGCAAAAAAATGGCATTCCATACAACAATACACATGATTAGCTGCATAAATGGGACATTACTGTTGGCCTTCACATTTTCTTTACTGAAAATATGAAATTGATGTGTCAAATTACACAAAAGATGTATTTAAATAATATACTAGTATACTAAATTGGCTCTAGGAAGCTGACTCATTGTGGCCCATAATTTACTGCAACTTTGACAACACATCATGCCAGACAGAGAACCATATGAGTTCTAGCTCTCTCTCTGTGTGTGGAATGTGGAAGATGGTACCATAATGGTAACAACCACATACACTCACACCAACACAAACACACAACATGCCAATTGCTCCACCCACACTTCTTTTTGCTTAAGTGGTAAAAGATGTTAAACCAGCTGTGCATTCCTTAACCCACAAATGACTGTCGATGTCATAGCAACCATACATTCCCTACCCCTGCAGGCTTCACCGCTGTTTATTATACTTGATATCAAGTTACTAACAACAAACCTGAGGTGACAGTAACTTTCATCTGTGCTAGTTCAAAAGATGTCATTTAAAACCAATGGTGGTGTCACTGTCAAAACAAATATATAAACAGGTATGACTAATGTCTGAAACTCAGCTTATTGTGCACAAAACACTCTAAATGACCCTCCTAAAGAAGTCCTAATGACATACATATGGTTTAAATCCAAAACACTATGGACTGTAGATATGCTGACTAGCGCAAGATAAGTACTATAACCCTTTGTCTTTGGCCAGGCTCCTGGAAAATTGAGAAATATAGCACCACCTCAACACTGTTAAGGCAGGGAAATATACAATGCCATAAGCAATTTCTCGCAAGCCAATGTACTTTAAAAACAGTGGCTATAGCTACATTAATGTAGCATATTAGCTTGTTAGAAGATAAACGTATACTATAGCATTAGCAAATGTGTTGCTTTGTTTTAATAGAAGGCACTGTTGCTGACAACAATGTGTCACACTAACGTGGCCAGAGCGGAAACAGACAGAACCCAATATCATACCGTCCTTAGCTAGGCAGATACAGCAAAACAAAACAACAAAACAAAAAAATCCTAGACAGACAAAACATGTGTTGCTCAATGCCTTGCATGGCAGATTTCTCATTTTAGAGGACATACTCTAAACTTAATATTCCCATTGTACACTTAATGTGCGGTTGTTCTTCTAAAAATGTACATCACCATATTGTACCGATTTGGAAAAGCTATAATACATACCAGTACTTAAAATGCGGTGATTCTGAAAACCTGAACACACTGTATATAATCTTATTAGGTTACTGTCTGCCCATTCTTAATTGTAATGGATGTGTCATCTCCAGTGTGTATGGAATTTAAAACCAGACAGAGTTACTGTCATTATCTGACAGCTGTGAAAGCCAAACCAGACCAGGTAACATATCCAATTTTGGGAGGCAGGGTGAAGGATTCATCATGAGGATAAGTTTATATGATGATATAATAACAGTTTATTCTCAAAGTCAAAACATTCACAGATCAGTGAGCATTACTGACATCCATGGACTCTGTGACAACACTCGTCTGACATGGTTTGTAAAGTGTTCAATTCATATAGTAGGTTATTCGTTATACTGGGTTATAACTGTAAATAATGTATTGGCAAAATCATAAATTTTTATTTAAAAAATAAAATAATATAAAATGTAAGACTACAATTGTTCAATGGTATGTCTTGTTTTCAGAAATATTTCTAAAGAAGAATACATAATCTATGGGAAAGTGCATACAGAAATTAAATCAGAAAACCCAAAACTTTTTGTTTTCCTCAGGTTGAGGCCATATTTTACACTCACCCTGCAGTACTCATTTATGGGCCTCAGGCGTTTCATTGCAACATCTCGGATATGGCTTCTTCTAAACAGGATCTTTCCTATAACAAAACAACAACAACAAGAATAATTAATAATACTGTATAACAAAGTGGTTAAACTTCTTCATAATTACAGTGCGTTATTTTCAGATCTTATTAAAAAACACCCCTTTCACAAAATGTTGCCTTATATACAGTAGAGGAGCAGTACAAGTACAAGTAAAGCATTTTTGCAATAATGTCATGTTGTGAGGATACTGTACACGTGACATAGTGTGGGGGCTTGAGTTGGTGTGTTTTTTAACACTTTAAGGAGGCAGAGCTACATTGTCCAGTATTAGTTATCTGTGAGCCCCTATGTAGACCAACTTAAGGTTATGGAAACTTGCAAATTCAGCAGAGGACAATCAGGACAGTGGATTTGAAAATCATCAGTTCATTAGAATGTGAAATGATTCAGCTGCACCATCCATAACAACGCTGACAGCACCATGGAGTGGGTTAAGAGATAGGTGAATAGCTGGCCTTTCTCGCTCATGAATACATTATTTTGGGGGAGGGATGCGGGGGGGACAATATGTGTGTGGCATCATACATTGAATTTCTATTTTCCTATCATAAGTCACAAACAACTGCAGGCATGGAGGAGTTACCATAGTTATAATAACAATAAAAAGAAACACTTAACTCACAGAATAACAAGAAACACTCAACTGCAGGAAATATATTTTCTTCTCTACCTGTCTGCAGTATTTCCAAGAATAATCACTGCATATTGTTATTAGTCGGGAAGTCAAGGCTGTTAGAACATAGAAAAAAAGGGGATGTTTTAATGAATGTATATCTATAGGCTACTTCCCACAGAATGACTTATGTGAATCATTAAGTGGACATTTAACTCAATGACACAGAGAGCCTATCATAGAAATGGGTCTCGTTTAGGTCTTTAACACCAGAACTATCGTAATTATATAACTACTATAAAGGCCATAAGCGGACATTCTGTCCACTCAAACATGATTTGCATATAATTTAAATAATCAATATGCATTCTAATAATAGATTGACCTGTAATGTTATAATAGGTAATAATAAACATTAAAGGCATGCTCAGTCATTCTTGCTCACTTCAAGCTCCGCGGGGCCACGTCACACATTGAAATGCATTGTAGAGCAAAGCGTAGTAGTTCTACGACTTTGTTGTTGTGAGCGGTGTTCACCACTTTGCTTGTGTTGCGATTTACGGCGCCAGGGCTGTGTAAAAGTATCAGATTATTTGTTTAACACACAGAGAATGGTATGCTAGTGAAAAGCGAGCAGGTATTTGTTGAATTTGACAAAAAAGTGCATTAGCTTACATTTAGCTTGCAATAGCTGACCATACCTATAAGACAAATATTGCTTTCTAAATCAATTTGTTATTGTGCATTTTCTTGTTATTTTCCTGTGATGTCAAACTGACTATTTTGGCCATTCTGGGGCTTATATACTAACTAACTAATACTAATTAATCTAGAAAGCTCTACTGCAAAACTGATCTCTTAATATCTGAGTGGGAGAATGGAGAGAGATGGGATTGGGTGTGGGTATACACATTGCATCCTCTTTTGTTTGTTGTCTCAATATTGGCTTTTACTTTTCACAGTAACTTCCTCCACCCAACATTCTATCCATGACATTCCCTGCACTGACCACAGCCGCAAGCCGCTGACTCAGGTGTGAATGGAGGCAGAAACCAGAGGAAATGTGTCCGCATTCTCTTTTTTAGCCCTCTAGGACGGGGTGCTAGGTCAGGCCTATTGAAGCTCAAATAAATAAAAAAAGGTAGTGGTTAGATCCAAATGTTGGATCAAACAAGCACATTTAATCTTGGGAAGAACTCTAGGCCAGCATGCCCAACTCAGAAAACCAATGTCTCTTGTTCTGACTGAGGTACCCATATTTTTAAATGACTGAAAACAGTGTATTTCAGTTGCCATGAGCATGAATGTATACAAACTATTTAACATGGAGTATCTGACTGAGTCTAAGTCTGAGTGAATGGTGAGTAAAGGGTGTGCACTATACAGAAGGCAATGGCTATTTGACTGTTCCAAACTGTCACCACATAAATGGTTAGCTGTATGAGAGACAGTTAGCAGACATTCACAATGTGATTAAAGTTGCCTGGTACATTGCCACAGCGTGCCCACGCAGTCTAGACTTGTTTCTATAGGCAAAAGCTTCAAGAGTTTTAGGAGGAGACTTTAAAGTCTCAGTATGAAAAGCGTTGACTCAACACTGCCCGCTCTGTATGCAACACAGCTCACGGCTGGAGCTGATGAAAAAGGGCCTGTTTGATAGAGGGGAAGAGGAGAAACCGGGAAAAGAGCTGCCTTACAGCCAAGGCTGGTAACACAGTACAGACGATATGGCACACATGAGAAGCAAGTGTGACCGGGGGTATCAAACACGTATGCCTGCAGAGGAACGGGGAATGCAGGAGTACCAAGACATGAGACAGGCACAAAAGAAAGAAAGCCTTAAGTAAACTGATTTAAAGAGAGAGCTAGCTTAGCAGTGAGCAATACTGTACATGCCGACAGAAACGAAAGAGGGGGATACTTTATTAGATGCTACCGACAAACACAGGGTGGACAACCTCTTAATCACCTCTATGTGGCAGATGGTGCACTCAGACCACCAATGTGAGCCCTTATTCAAGTCCAAGATATGTCTGTCAAACACATGAATACTTAACTGTAGTGGGTATTGTGAAAGAGGCAAGTCAGATGAAGCACCAAATCAAATCAAATGGTGAGCTCAAGGAGAAAAGTCTGTCCAAAAGAACACTTGGAATGTTTTGGGGCCTTTATAACAGATTGCCACAGACCTTTCCTTACCTTACCTTACCTTACCATACCATACCTTATTTAACTGGCATCGCAATGAGCACACTGGCATTACTCATAGCACCACAGACAGAGTGGTGCAATTATGAAGTATGATGTGGACCGTTATGTCTGTCACAGGATGAAACGGACTTTCCTGTCCTTAACCTATTTCCCCGTTCTGAAACAGTTGATGAACGCCGTGAATAGACACGTTTAAACAGTAATAGAAGAATAGACCTGTAACAATTGTGTACGTGTGTCTTGTAATGTGTTTCTGACTAAGGGGATGCAGAACAGCTTGACAGAGACTCTATAAAACACAGGTATGTTTCTGGTACACCAGACAGCCTTTTCTCTGCAACCTCAGGGGAATGAGTCATTGAAACATGACATTGTGAGATCTAACATTTCTCTTTTTTAGTTCTGAAATGCAAAATAATATAAGATGCCATGTTCTACAGCAAAATTGAATTGTAAATTGTAAATGAATTGTAAAGCAAAATTAGTCGATTTGAGATGATTTTGCCTTATGATGCCAACATGATGTTATCTACCTAAAGTGGCAGGGAGATAATTTTCTAGCAAAATAACATGGCTAAATATAGCATGAATGTAAATCATTTGTAATTTATAACACCAATCTGTTACTTACTTAATCCTTGTGGTCTGTGTTCTACCCCTCTGAGGAAAACTATCTACCTGCTGTCAATACGGTAAACAGTGAACACTGTTTTTTAACTTTTTCCTGTGCTAGGCTGTGGAGACAGAGTTTTTGATGGAACAACATACATCAATGTACATGTGTCATAAAACAGCTATACGGGCATGGTTTAGGTGTGCCGACATTGAAAACATCCAGATGGTTAATCCAAGTAACTGCCAAGTATTTTTGTGAAAGTACCGGCCATTCACTAACAGTTTCAATGTACGGCTCCCCACTTGTGACAACAATTCCTCTGGCATGTCAGGTTAGAATCAGACCATTTTGCTTACATAAAGATAAAAGATCAGTAAAAACAGAAGTTGGGGTCTTACACAAACCAGGCTGTGAGAAGAAAACCAGACGTTTGCATCGTCAGTGAAGGAGTTTAACCACAACTGTGTCAGAAGGGGTTAACATCTTGTGTAAATCACTCCTACTGCCGTTTGGTGTCCAAATGCTGATCTTGAATGACTGAGGGTCAATCGACTAAATTATTTATTTGACCAAAAGCAGTATCAGACATATTTAAAACAGCTACATATAACTTCTGGGCTTTAGTTGGTTAACATTTTTAGATCCATAAACCTAATTTAGCCAACAGGATATTCCATATAAAATAGCTTTGTTGTGTTCAGATATAAAGTAAATTAAGTGCACTATATTCCACTGTTATTTAAATGTATTAAGGCTGTGCATTGGCAAGAATCTGGTGATATGACATGTATCACGATACAGAGGCCACGATTCAATTCATGACGATTTTTTGCGATACTGTAAGCAAGGCAATGTATTGCGATTTCTAAATTGTGGAAAACTGTCATAGCAATGCTAATGTCTGGCGCCACTGAAATAAATAAAAAAACACTTAGAAACGCTCATGGACTGCAGATGGAAATGATCTTAAAGCTGCTTAAAGCTACAGTACATCTTTCCTCTATGTTGAGGTTAATTTAGTTTGTACATGCTACCTATTACAAATAAATTGAGTAAAAAAAACTATATATTATTATTATATATATTATGTAATATCTTGATATTTGGTGTAATCAGTATTTTGTTATACACCCCTAAAAGGTATATATAGTCAGCTAATGCAAACTAATGTTAAGCAAATACACTTTTTGTCAAATTCTCCAAATCTCTCCTCGCATTCTGCTATCTTATCGTTCTCTGTGCGTGTTATAAAAAGAATCTGATACTTCTACACAGCCCTGGCTCCGTAAATAGGAACATAATCAACAAACAAACCTCTCACAACAACAAAGCCGTAGTACTACACCTTGTTTCACTTTGTGTTTCAACGTGTGAGGCTTCGCTGCGGACAGATATTGTTTTGATTTGAGTTTGACGTTAGCAAGCGTCATAATGTTGACATTCCCAATAATAGTGGGATATTTGCTGCATGTAAACATTGACTGACACTGACTGACGTGTAAACCTAAATAGTGTATTTTCATAGCACCATGGGCGACAAAGATATTTCCTGTTTGAAATATTGAGAAGCAAAATATAAAAGCGAATGACTGAATAGTAATAAGCCAGGATCCAACAGTGAAATACTGTATTTCCTGTCACTATGGTAGATGAGCGGGTGATATTGAAGCCAGGAGATGTAGGAGTTAAACACAAAACACCTGAACAAACGACAGCCCAGAGCCTTTCATTCATTCAAGAAAGAAAAAATAAAGAATATACAAACAGCTACAGGTAACTGAGAACAGCTGAAGGGAACATGTCCATCTATGTTTAGATATGCAGGTCTCTCTCTCTCTCTCTCTCTCTCTCTCTCTCTCTCTCTCTCTCCTTTACTCAACCGCTGTTTCAAAGCTCAGAGAGTGGTTAGGTGTGTGTGTGTGTGTGTGTTAGTAAAATCTTTCAATGAGTTCCAGACATCCAAAAGCAGGCAAGAGAGAGGCGGGTGGGGTCTCTTGTGGGAGCAGTGGGTGAGGAGACGTCCTCCTAAACACACATTAAGTATTGCAGCATTTAAAAAGCTGGCCACATAGGCCTATGCACCAAATCATCAATCAATCAATCAATCAATTAATCTTTATTTATATAGCACTTTTCATACAAATTCATGTAACACAAAGTGCTTCACACTACGTCATTAAAAA
>JAODTR010043336.1:0-19364 GCA_025399935.1 Amblyopsis rosae | reverse complement strand
TGTGTGTGTGTGTGTGTGTGTGTGTGTGTGTGTGTGTGTGTGTGTGTGTGTGTGTGTGTGTGTGTGTGTGTGTACAGGGTGGATT
Organism: Amblyopsis rosae; assembly: GCA_025399935.1. NCBI lineage: Eukaryota > Metazoa > Chordata > Actinopteri > Percopsiformes > Amblyopsidae > Amblyopsis > Amblyopsis rosae. The sequence continues at coordinate 19,279 of JAODTR010043336.1, read as the reverse complement.
GGTGGATTTGCATGATATCGAATCAAGCTGGTCTCCCGACAGTGTCCTGACTGGAAGTGGTAGCAATGCAGGAGCAGAGACACAGGAGGAGGTCCGGCAACAACACACAGTCACCAATCAGCACATCAAAGATGTGCCAAATGGGACATGGCTGGCTCCTGTGATTGAAGCGTCAGGACTACTGTACCTGGTCTGACGCATCAGGTCCACCCTCTTAGGAAGTCCTCTTAACATTTCATCCACCAGTTGAATCCCAAAATTAAATTCCCCACCCGGTGAGCTTGTTAAAATGAAAGCTAAAACGAGACCAGTTCAAGTGTTGTGTGTAAACTGTAAAGTCCTCGGAATACCACTGCTGTAAACCTTTACCACAAGTCTTATGACTACTGTGGCCATTTACAGTACATCTGGAAAGTGTTCACAGCACTTCAATTTTTCAACATTTTGTTATGTTAAAGCCTCATTCCAAAATGTATTAAAATAAAAATTAGTTTGTGCAAATGTATATATAAAAAAACATGCTTCACTGTAGGGATGGCATTGACCAGGTGATGAGTGGAGCCTGGTTTCCTTCAGACATGACCCTAGGCATTCAGGCCAAAGAGTTCAATCTTTGTTTCATCAGACCATAGAAGTTTCTTTCTCATGGGCAGAGTCCTTCAGGTGCCGTTTGGCAAACTCCAGGCGGGCTGTCGTGTGCCTTTTACAGAGTGGCTTTCGTCTGGCCGCTCTACCATACAGGCCTGATTTGTGGAGTGCTGCAGGAATGGTTGTCCGTCTGGAAGGTTCTCCTCTCTCCATGGAGCTATTGCTGGAGCTCTGTCAGAGTGATAGGGTTCTTGGTCACCTCCCTGACCTTATGCCCTTCTCCCCCGATCGCTCAGTTTGGCCAGGCGGCCAGCTCTTGGAAGAGTCCTGGTGGTTCCATATTTCTTCCATTTATGGATGATGGAGGCCACTCTGCTCATTGGGACCTTCAATGCTGCAGATATATTTCTGTAGCCATCCCCAGATTTGTGCCCTCGATACAATCCTGTCTCCGGTCTACAAACAATTCCTTTGACTTCATGGCTTGGTTTGTGCTTTGCCAACTGTGGTACCTTATAGACAGGTGTTTGCGCCTTTCCAAATAATGTCCAGTCAAGTGAAATCGCTACAGGGGGGACTCCAATGAAGTTGTAGAAACAGAAACACAGAAATCAGTGGAAACAGGATGTGCCTGATCTCCATTTTGAGTGTAATGGCAAAGGCTGTGAATACTTATGTACATGTGATTATATTTTGAGGAAAACATGATTGTAATCCATTTTGGAATAAGGCTATAACAAAAAAGTGAAGCGCTGTGAATACTTTCCGGATGCACTGTATGTGCATTATCAATCTAGTAAGTAAGTAATTAATTAAGTAAAATTTATTTATATAGCACATTTCACAGATAAAAATCACAAAGTGCTTCACAACTGTAGGGGAAAACACAACAATAGTAAATACAGGACCGCACATGACACAAATAACCAAACAAAAGCAAATAAACAGAAATACACGTCAGACCGGCCTTACCACCCTACAGTCTAACTAAAATCCTTTTTAAATACAAGAGTTTTCAGTTGTGTTATAAAAGTTTCCACTGAATCCAAACAGCGTAGGGAAGGGGGCAATGCATTCAACAACCTAGGTGCCACTGCTTGAAAAGAACGGTCCCCTCTAGTTTTAAAATGTGCATGAGGAACAATTAAAAATCTGACCTGTTGATCTAAGACTACGAGAGGACGTGCACAGCTGTATCAGGTCAGAGATGTTAAGACGTAATCTAAGACTTTGTATTTTTCCAAGAGAAGTACTATATGCGGCACATGTTCAGAAGAACCCATGACAGTACGACATGAGTTATGAAGCAACCAGTCACCAAAATGACCCTCCTCGGGTGAGCTAACCTCGCTCCGGAGAGTCATTGTGATCGTGGAGCTTGCCGGAGCTGCCAGAGTGCCCATGCAGCCACCTTAACAGGGAGGGTAGCACAATGTCCTCATGTAATCTGTTAACTCATTACCTCATCACTTAATACTGAGATAAAGACCATACGGTGCCAGGTACAGTACTTTAATTAAAGTTAAAATCAGTGTGGCTTCACTTGTTATTTTAAACGAGCACACTCTTTATCCTAGTAATATTATAGAGCACTTCCCCAAAAACAGCAACATTAAGCCTGTAGCATCAACTAAACACAAAGATAGGCAACTTAGGATGACACAGACTAATACTAACCCTAGCACTAAGAATCACTATAGCAACACTGAGTCTCGTACTTGACCCCGATAGAAGCCTGATTATGGTAATGATGAGATGCCACCACAACAGTGGTGCGTAACTATATATTGGATATGTAAACACAACATCCTTTGTGTTGGATGGACTCTGGCTGTTGCCATGGGAACATTCAGCCATAATTAAAAGCACATCATTATGCAGCGTTTGTGTCCAGGATATGAATGTGTATGTGGAGATATGAGCGTTAGATCGGTAGTAGTGCGTGTTACCATGCTGAATGTGTCTCTTAAAGGAACGCCCTTCGGGACACGTCGCTAACAACCCAATGGAAACATCTCTAAACATGCCCAGTCATGCTGGGACCTTTCCAGAGAAGGCTTTCCCCGCCTTGCTGGCTGCCCCATTGGTGGGCACAGATGCAAGTCAGCGGTGCCAGCCGGCAACCGCGATGAGGAAAACAAATCAATGGAGGAAGGAGGATGGACGCGGGCAGCAAATTAATGAACAATATTCATGCATCATAGTTTTGTATTATTTTACACATAATTTCAGACAGCATACAGTGAAAACAAAATAAACGGTACGTGGCAAATGTCATTTGTATTTTGTTCATAGCTACCGACTATCCGGCAAATGGAGATTTATTCAATCCTTCCATCACTTCTTTTCTGTAGACTAGACAAGAGCAACTGCCTTCACATATTTGAATGCCAAATTAGGTGGCAAGGTATATCAAAAAGCCCATGTTTTTACATACAGATACACACACACACACATATAGTGCCTGCAGGTTCATGCAACTTGATATAGGCCAGTCCGTACTCTATACCAGAGCACAATGTATTCAAGCAGTTTGAAACTACTACAACAACATAGGAATGTTATGTGACGAGAACCACATCATCGGTCATGTGATGCCCACCATGGGTTGAGCTCAGTACCGTCATCACCGCTTAGTGTAGTGACTTAGTGTTCCGAGAATATAACAAATTATTTCTCTCCAATGAATCTAAAAAAAGGTAGCTAGGTACGTCATTCTCAATCACACGTTTGAGCTGACTTTTGTTGAATGCACATAAGACGAGAGTAAAAGAGGTGGAACACATTGGCCGAAATACAACCTCGTCGGAATATCAACTGACAAGGCTTTAGCTTTTTATGAAAGTGTATATATTTGAGATTAGCAAAACTCCATTAACTCCTAGCTAACTACATTTAGAAGAATAAATTCAAAAATATGGCATTTGTTTCATTAGCTTCAAGGTTTGTAGACTACATACTTTGCCAAGCAATGAAACTGGTGTAACCAATTACAACGAATAATTAATGTCACACGACAATAGCGGAACAGAGATGCGTTTAGAATTGGCAAACATTTGTCCATTTGCTTGAGTTCGCAGCAAACTGTTTGAGGAGGTAGTTCTCAACGAACACACATTGACGCTGGAAGAAGGGTGACAGTTTCAATTTAATATGTTTGGAATGTTTACAAAAAAGCTCAACATTCAAGGTCAAAGCAAACATGTTAAAATATCTACCGGTCTACAGAAAATATGGAATATGTCGCTACAAACCTGAAATGATTATAGTAAATTGACATTTTGCCGTTTCTTAATGATAACGATTTTAAGTTTTACCGGTTGATATCTACCGGTCTACAGAAAATATGGAATATGTCGCTGCAAACCTAAAATGATTATAGTAAATTGACATTTTGCTTTTCTTTATAACAATTTTAATAGTTAAAATACTGTATTAAATTACTGCTCCGTCTGGACAAAAGTAAGGCACATCAATACATAATTCACAACCAGCCTTTACCACGACCATATAAAATGTTTCCCGTGTTTCAGTTAAACTTTTCCCTGCTTCCCTTGTCAACTCCTTGGATTAGGCCTATATATATTCCACCCTTGCCTTTTCTTGTCTGCCCTCAAAATGACAATAATATCGTTAATCGCGATAATTTTTGGGACAATTAATCGGCCAACAAAAATTAGTTGTCGTGACAGGCCTACATACAGTATCATTCCTTGTATAGATGGTAATTGATGGCGATCTTGGATATGAAACCAAATCACATGTCACTAATCTATCCAAAGTGAGGACACATAAATAGCATGTCCTATTCCCCAAAGAGATTTAATAATATGATGGCAATAATTTAATTACACACACAAATGTTATTGTGTTTATGTGGGAGTCAATGAGTAGTAGCAAACCACCTGGCCATATAATGAAACACTACAGCAGCTGCCAAAAGCACAATCTTACAGGCCATTAGAAGAGAATTCCTGTGAAATTCTATCAGCGTTAAAAGCTAAATTGCAATACATATTATGTAACAAGCTAACCAACTTGTCAAACAGCGACCAACTGCATTGCTTCAAACAGAGCTGAGCAAAACACTGCCAGCTTATCAACTCATTCACTTCATATTAACATATTTACGATATATTAACACATCATGTATTATATTAACACATAATGATTCACATTATCAGACTACTTTACGTGCATACAGCCCACCTAATCCACTTTTTTCTGAGACACAGAGGTCACTGCTCATTCTGTTTAAGGCTCTGTCTGAAACATCTAGGCAGATATGGCAGGAGGCAGACACAGATTGGAAGGGGGGGGGGTTTGGGATAAATAAAATAAAAAAGTAACATGTCTGCTAATTATTTACCCCTTTAGCTACGTGTTCCTATCACACTGGGGTTCAGTCGTATTAACCATCCTGAGCTTGACCAATCTTGAACCACAAGATCGTATTAGGCTATAAGAGCAGCCAAGCACCTTTTTGGGTTTGTGTTGCCCCAACACTCCCCTCTCATTCCTCTCACCTCCGTGCTCCTCCTGCTCATCGGAGCAGCCATGTCTTGTCCGTTTCCGTTCGTTCCCGCTCGCTTGTTACGCCGCGCCGTCCCGGTTGCTCCCAGAGCCGGATGGCGCGTGTGCCGTTTTAAAAACAGGTGCTTCTCGCCGGCTATCTCCATTTCACCCCCCCCTCCATCCTACACAAGCCCAGCATCTGCCTAGCACGCCTCGTTAGCACACTGGCGACGCTGCCTCGACGGGACGGGACCACAACATGCATGCAAAGATCTGTACGCGGCGCACACACACACACACACACACACACACACACACACAAGGCCAACGGCATCTATTCACCTTGAAAGTCACAACATCCTGGCAACCGCGAACACATGCGGTCAGGCACGATACATACCGTAAGCACATGCTCTCCCTCCGACTGTCTCTCCATTAGCGCTACTGCATCAGCCACAGCCGCTGTGGCATTAGCCGGTGCCTTATCTCGGTCAATTGTTGTGTGTGTGCATGCGTGCTAAGAGAGACGAGTACAGCACTGCTCCTGCTTCCTCAGCTAACCCTTTATGCAGACACACACACACACACACACAGAGACAGAGACCCACTCCCCTTCAGGCTGTTCTTAGCTCGGCAGCCAATCCAGTGTCATCATGAATATTTGATTCATCCAGCAAAGACTTCAAATACACACACACACACACACACACACACACACACACACACACACACACACACACACACACACACGAAGGACGAGCAACAGCTCACACACACTGAAGTATTCAGGTCACACATCAACCAGTATAAACAGAAACAACAACACACACACACTTCAGCTGTTACAGAAGATCGTTTGAAAAGAGGATATTAGAGCAATTCATTGGATGATTTAGATTCTGTCAAATTCACATTCCCAGGCTCACGGTCAACCGTGTATTTCAGCAACATGTAGTCTCACAAAAGACTATGACTCATTTCCTCACCCTGTCCAGTGTCCACACACACAAAACATCTAGGCTAGCACAGCTGGTCAAATAGAAGGCATATAAAACCCATATTTTATCAAGCATGGTGGGATGAAATGTTTTAGCTCAAGGACAATAACAAACAACAATGCTGTGTTTGGTTGAAGGCAGTTCTCATATAATGTACAGCGTATTGTCCTGTTTATGCACTGCCTAGCCTACAGGAGCCATCAGCTTCTGTACCTAGAGTAAGCACACATGCACTTAAAACACATGCATTAAAAACACCAGAGTATACCCAAGGTATTTTGTCTCACATATTGCTGTCATATATGGAGGGAAATAAGTGAGCAGAGTGCCACCTAATGGCCAAATCTACATTAAACATGGCCCGGCATGACTGTGGTTGCTTATGTGACTAAAGGACAGAATACATACTATATTGGCTGAAAATGTACGGGATAGTGGCCCTCCTACTGAATGAGTAAATAAATAAAAATATATATCTGGTGTTCAAAAACAAGCAAAAAGGTTTTAGTTGCATAGTATATGCTTAATTCATTAAGCACCGGTTTAGCAGTGTTTTCACTACTGAGAAGGCCCACCCCGCTAACAGCCTGCCCAGGGAAGTACAATACAATAATCAAGTTCATTATTAAAAAAAAATCGCCAAACTACTACCGTAATAGCCCATGTGTTTCTAAAAATATCTGATATTTAAATGTACTTATTTCTCATACCAGTGCAGTGCAGCCATCCACTATAGCTAGCCATGTGCTATCCGCCATTCACAATCGCTCTGTGAATGGTGGATTACAGTCCATGGCAAGCATGCAATGTTATAAAACTTAAAAATAATCATCCGATACTTCTACACTGCCCTGGCTCCGTAATTAGTAAACAAAGTGGCAAACACCGCACGTATCAACAAAGCCGCAGCGCTACGATTTGCTTCAAAATGCATTTCTAAGTGTGAGGAACCGCCGCGGTGGACCGCGGAGCGATACTGTTTTGAACGGGGCTTGAAGTTAGCTAGAATGACTGACCCTGCCTTTCAGTCTGCGGTGATGGACAAAGCTGTTGTCACAGCATATTGGGCTTTAATATGGCCCTGGTTAATGCTTCAATAAATACAATATCCTTGAAAATCATGACAACGTTGTGCATAAGTTCAGTCTGCAAACTATTACGAAGCTGACAGCACATTATCACAGCTTTTTCTCGACCATGCGTTACACACAGAGTGCAGGTTTGATCCAACACACATTCATTTGAGTCATTTGCTAATAATATACGACTTGCATCGAATTGAAACATTACTAGCTGCTACCTTTTCTTTTGTCGAGTACACATCGTTTGGGGCACGTAACGCTAACTAATGTTAAGTATATATCCACAGAGTTATAGTTAAATGAAACAACAAATGAGTATCAGTGTACGCAGACAAACAGATAATCTTACTAAAGACATTTTTTATAACGTTAATCTAATCTTAGACGATGTACATTTTCAGTATCTGAGGAACAAGTTGGCTCATCAAGTAAAGATAAGCCATTTGTAAAGCGGTTGTAATGTTGTTTTTCAGATCTTTAGCAGCATACTTCAATATTTCCAATATGACCAGTCTGTGTCTTTTACCGTACAATGCTTTGTGTGACTCTTTTGCCGGTGTGACGTTTTTGCCGTGTCATCACCATTCATATAGCCTAGCATGAGTTTATGATCAACTTGTTTACTAGAGCACACAATAAGTATTGTTTAAGAGCACAAAGTTCTTCATAGATCCAGCCTCTTAATTTTGCTCTCAACGTGCACTAAATTGGTGCATTTAACTTTAAAATCGTCTACATTTCATTCCGGGAAAGCATGTTCCTGGGGCCAAAAAAAAAAGTGCCAAAGCTCCAGCTGCCCATAGTTTCACAAAATCATATGTGAAACACTCACCCAGTCTGAAAGCAATTTAGGGGGAAAGAACAAGCTGAATACTACAAACGCCACACTATAACAGCATTAGCAATGGTGCTGTAGTAGTACAGGATGCTATAGTCTTGAAAAGCCTTCAGAACAACCAAACTCATATCATACTGTACTGTATCAAAGCCAGCCACACTGATTTAGCCAACTATTGAAGATGAAATAAGTTCGACTACAACTCATAATATGTTTACAGAATGTGTTATGTAATCCTCCCTTTCAAACTAACTACTAAGGCTAACCACAAGAAAAAAACGGAAAAAAAAAACACTCCTCAACCACCCCCACACCTACCATAGAGCTATCTTTTGTATGAAACATGGACATAACATGATTGGTGCCATCAGGTCTACAGTGTATACGTAAATCTTCATTGTGTTTAATTAAAATGTTCCTTTGAGTCAACGACTAGGAATCTACAGGCCAACAACACACAATGGTGTCATTTTTCCATAGTCCAAGTAAAGGGCCTAACTACTGCCTCCAAAGGAACAAGAGCACTTGTATAATGCGTGGATTGTATAGAGTTAACAAACAGGCTGTCCTTGTCTACAACTATTACCCTATGATCTTGTGGGCATGCATACATAAATGTGGAGCGTTATTATTATTGTCACACTATAACAAGAGTGGTGCGCACCCAGGTTAAGATGACGCAGCTGTTGCCGTAGTAACTCTCTTCCTGATAGCTGCATGAACCATATCACTTCCCCTCTGTCAAAATATTGAATCGCCAGTGTTACTATCTCATGCGGAAACACTTGTTTCTGCCCATCTAAAAGTTCACGTTGTAGCTTCCGCTGGGCCTTCAGAAGACTAATTCCAGTACCAATAACAGGCAGCCTATTATTTTATAAATTAAAAAGCCATCCTATGTAGGCCTTGCTCTAAACTAAAGTTAAAGTGTAAACTAGTACATGCTCATCACACTAACCAAAAGGAACTAGATTTATATTGGCACATACTGTACATAACACCCATTTATTCTTACAGCTGAGAGTGAGAAAACCTGTAATGGCTGAACTTAACCCCCCATTTCACAACTGCCCAGACTCTCCTCTTGGCTGGCAGGACAGAAGGTAAAACTCCATTGTAGAGGAAAGCCAGCCATGTGGAGTTGAGTTAGCAGCATGGTGAGCAGTGAGGTTGTACTGTCGAAATAATAGAGAGACCTGGCTCATTCACTGTATGTCACAAATAGCTGAATAGGAGTAACCGAATGACTGCTGGTGACCAGGTCAAATTTAACTTTTTTGTACAATGTATGGACTTCTATTGCAATTATGATAATTGCTATAGACACCACAACGGAGCCTCAAAATAGTTCCCGGAAGAAGCCTAAATACTAAAAGTACACTATCAATTATATTTTAAATCTAAAATCGGTGCATTTCTTTACAACTAATTACCAAATAACAAATAAGAAATATTTGAACTTTGGTTGGCGGAACTGTTATTTCCATGGCTCTGTGGTGCCCTATTCTTTGAGTGACTGGACTACATTCTTTATATCCTGCAGGTGAGAGATAACACAGCTAGCAAAAGACAATGGGAACAAGTAAACAATGAAGAAATCACTGTTATGTAATTGCATACTCAGCCAGGTTGGTGGGGTTTTATTTTTTGTATTGTTAGTTACCCTACAAAAGAGACTTGCTCTTTTGAAATTTACAGCCACTTAATGTTGCTGAATCAGCTACAACTTCTGATTAGTTACTAAAGCATAAAAAAAAGCTGCATTCTCTACCTAGATAATAGAATGGCTACATTTGTGTTGAGTGATGTTACATAATACATATGGGCAAAAAGGTGTGGAATATGTTTGTGGTCCAATGTGTGATAAACATCACTGACGTAGAACACAGAATAGCTAGCCCAACCAGTGAATAGCAATTGCAGTAAACCTATTCCAGTGCATGAGAAATACCCACGGACTGGCGTAATTTCATGTTCAAGCGACGCTTGTTCCTCCTTTGTGAAGCCATTATGAAAAGACTCCTAACAAGATAATTGCCTATGACGGCAAGGCAAAAATTAGAGAAAGAGAGGAGAATGGCTTGTTGAAATCATATTTCAAACAGTCAAGCTGAAACTAATGCCTGGCTGACAACAGCAGAATAATGGCTCATGCTTCAAGATGCTCACTCGCTCTGACAAAGACATTGTTAATGAACCCTTAGAGCCCCGGCCGTTATCCGGAACCAGGCAGGTAACTTTTCTGAGAACTACTGTGTCACAGTGAAGGTATACTGTCTAATAAGACTACGGAAGACATAAAAGAGTGGCCAACTCCTTTTCACGAGGGACCCAGGAGTCAGGTTTCTTCAGAACTGTTCATGGACACAAACACGCAGGCACCCCATGGGGGCAACACTTCCCACCCGGTCACAGCCCAGTGTGCCATTTAGCCTAAACTTAGCTCTGTGGAAAGTTTTGCTGAATTACTTTGCTGAATTACTACTGGTTAGTTAGTTACCTAAAACCTATAAAAGGTGTATTCACTACCTGGATAATAGAATCAATGGCTCCCTTTGTGTTCCGAGTGATGCTACATAATACATAGGAGCAAAAGGGTGTGGATGACATTTAAGCGGTGCCATATTAACCAACAACGAGAACAGGATGCCCAGCCGATTAATTCTAGTCCAAATTAAACATCTTCTGCACAGTTATTATGGGGGTTCTCCAGTGCAAACAAACAGAAATGTTGATGTGCTGGCACTCCAACCAGACAGTACATCATACGACAGCCTTATGAAGTTATGGACCCGTGGCGTGGTCTGGTGGGAAGAGTGACAAGTCAAGCTAATTTCCTGTGACCATACACTGCATATGGGCATATGCCTTCAAAACCAGTCATGTCGCACAGGTGTTGTTGAGTGTGAAAGGATCATTCCTCAATACTTTCATTAGTTGTTCCATCATATTAATGTGATTTTAAAAGGATTTTAAAACACATTTTGAGTTGTATACGCTGAGCAGAATTACAATCGACTATTAAAACTTTACTTTAAGAAGCAATACTTAAATCACCCTGTGGCCAATTAATATAAACTATGCCTTTAAGCAAACAACAACAAATGTAAACACAGAACTACAAACTACAGTTTGGTGTGCATTTGAAGTAAGACTTCTCTGATCGGCATTACAAATGTTAAACAATACATAATATTTGCTTGCCTTAGGGGCAAAACAAGAGCAGTGCGTGATAAATTCACAGACTGCCCCAATTAAATGTTCAAGTGATGCTTGTTCCTTCCTTTAAAGCCATACAAGTGACCTAACATGGTAATTGCTTATGACAGCAGGGCAGAAATGACAGAGAGAGGAGAGACTAGCTTGTTTTCACATTTCAAACTGAAGCCAATGCCTGCCTGATGACAGCTGAACAATGGTTCATTATTCAAGATGCTCGCTTGCTCTGATGAAGACACAGTAAATTAACACTGAGAATCCAATTTTCAGGAACCATGTGGGTGACTTGACTGAGAACTACTGTGTCAGTGAAGGTGTGTTGACTAATAAGCATGGCATAGACATAAAAAGGGTGCAAGCCCACTCCTTTTCACAAGGGAACCAGGAGTCAGGTTTCTTCCGACCTGTTCATGGTCACACAAATACAGACATGCACCCTATGGGGACAGCTTTCCTCACCCTATCCCTTAGGTCAGTGTGCCATTTAAACTTAGCACTGTGGAAAGTTTTTAGTGTGTTACTCTGTCTAGTTGACTTACTCTCATCACCAGCTGTTACTGTAAATTATACCCAACAAACAGGATGTGAGTCTTAACACTCACACGTGAAACGAGCCTTGGGCGATTAGGTACTGTGTAATCTACTACACTGCAACAAAGCCTGTTTCAAATTGTTGGAAAGTCATCTTTCAGCCAAGTAAAGTAACGTGTGCTCTTTCGGATGTAGGAACCTTCTCAGTAAAATTAGCATCATTTCCTAACTCTGCGACTGTCATGTCACACAAGAAAGCTATACTTGGGCATTTGATATGCAAATTTGACTGTCATCTCTGTACTCGTAAAAGCTTTGCATGTACACGAATGCAAACCCCTTTTTCTGTATGACATGAGCAAACTTTATTAAGTTACTTGAATTTAATGGTAGAGAACACGACACTACAAAAAGCAGCCTAATAACAGGCTGATTCAAGACAAAGAGATCTGCGCATCGTGTTTACAAAACCATAAAATCAACCGGCTAACATAAAAACAACCGTTACTTTACAGTAGCAGTAGCCTGCAGTTAGACTGGCAGCCGGCTAGTACCGCAATACTCGGCTAGCAATCTCGATAAAAAAAGAGCACACATGGTCTAGGTAAAACATAAGCAAACAGGAAAAGTTTAAAAAACAACGTTGTCTAATAGCGGGCTCGACTGACTTTTAGAAAACACATTTGACTAGAATGTGTCGCTTCGCCACGTGTCATAAACAGAGAGCCGGGCTAACAATAGCAATCGCCGGTGGGCTACTGAATCTGACTCCCAAGCATCTCTTCATGACTGTTTAGACAGAAGGGTGGGTGCTCGAACAATGAGGAAATGCGACAGACCGTGACTACCCGTAATAAGCGGGTACTTACAGTTCTCAAGAGGGGCGTCATTTGCTCGGTAGCTTCTTCCATTTCACCTGTCGCTTTATGTGTTTTGTTGCTGTGTGATGGACAGGGGGACCGCGTACGATGACACTTCTTGGAACTGTGTTGGGGTGCCTTAGTGTGCGAATAGAAGAGACGCCTTCAAATTGATTGGCATGGTTATCGACCACTGTGGCATCAGCAGTCGCTTTGGGCGGCCAATTAAAACAGAGATGGGGAGGAGCTACTTTTCTCCTTCCCAAACAACCAAGTGACTTTTTTTTATGACAACTCGGTCCCTGTCTAGAGTGTAGACTACTTGCTTTGGTTTAAACGCTGTCACACATATTACACATTTGACATCGAGTGAAAAATGTAACAACAAAGAAAATGTACGTTTTATTCGTTTACATTGCACGTTTGGTTTTGTGAAAACTTTGTAATTTTCAACGTGAATATGTGAGCTCTTTTTAAAATGGAAATGCGTTGCAACGATTCGTTTTAACCAGCAGATGGCAATGCTGTATAAATTGAACATCCCATGTCCCCTTGCATTCAGCATGCAGTATGGTAGTCTAATAGTCTACAATAGGCCTGCAACGTCATAAGAATAGAACTGCTCTGTAACTAAATGTAGCTGCGCACATAACTCGTCTCTCTCTATTATAATTGTAACGCCGGTATCACTCTAGTGTTAGTGCATTATGACTAAGCATTTCATTACATTGTAATTGCTGCTGCTCTGTAGCCTAATGTGTTGATAAATAAACATTGCACTTGAACCTGAAAGCTCATGTTGGGTGTTATATTTACATATCTGAATAGGCCTAATAGACTATGTTTAGTAGATTTTCATATGCTATCCCTAAAGTGGAAAGTTGCCTTACATTCTTTTTCCAGCAAGGTTTTATAATTTAGTAATAGATTGCTAACCCCACGCTTCTACAATCTTTGCTTTGCTTTTTAGGATTGGTTGTTGTTGAACTCTCTCAAACAGTAGCCATACAGTTAACACACATTTAGGTTTTATGGTTTCCAATGCAATTAGCATCATATACTACTAAATTATTTTAAAGAAAAAAATATATACATCACAAAAAGTTCAATGCAGTTCATCAGTTCAAGTGTATGAAACATTATATAAACCGACAGTTGCAAAGATCCAAAGTATTCAGTTCTCTCAAATTAACTTATTTAAATAGTTCCCTAACCCCCACCTCCGGCATAATCACGCGGCAGCTCTGAAATAGAACTGCAAGGTGGGAGATCAAACTATCACCTCTTAATTGTAGCCTGTCTTACAGACGCTCCGAGAGCCCATTAGCGCACGAAGAAGTGTGCTGCTTACCGCTCATAAAACATGCATCCGCAGTTCCGCACAATGCAGCTGGGAGATGAGTCAGAAGTTAGAGATGATTAACCGCCCAGCATCCACCTGTGCTGGAACACACTTTAAAAGATGCTACCTGTGAGGCTTCTTGATGCGAAAAGAGAAACTTCCTTCTGCTAACAGATGATATAGAGAGAAGAATATAATAGACTATATGCATATATGTTTCTTAAGCATTTCTTTCCGTTAACATTCTGTTTTTACGCAGTAACCCTCAATGTTCTTCAGATATTTTCTTCACTCAGGCAACAAGCAGATGTGTCAAATAGATTTGAATGTGTAACAAGTCACTCAATGATTTTTGACTGTGTTTGGTGCAATGGGACATGCATTACCTTCCCTGCTAGAGTCCCCTGTTCCCTGAAGATTTGATGGATGTGTTTTTTTTACTTCTCATCTTCTCCCTAATGGCAAGGCCATACATGTAGCCTTCGTGCGTCCAGAGAGACAGAGTGGGAAATTTAAATTCCCAAAACTGCCGGTGCATTTCTCCAAAGTGCCAATGCATTGATTTTGACCACATACATTTTCCACGTGGCGTCCCATCTCCACTGGGTGCAGCCAGCCCAACACCTGGGAAGAGATGGGTGAGGCTGCTGAGATTGAGACGGTGTGATGATTGGGGGTCGGATGCACCTTTGCAGGTCTGACCCCCCCACCCACCAGAGGGAACACAAGGGTCTGAAATCAATGCCCTGTTAAGTGCAGCGAGCTTATCTGCGGGATACTCTGCTTTTTACATTAGTCATGGATTGGCGAGTCTGGGCCCTGCAGGTTTGGTTTGAAGGCAAGAAGCTGTGCGCTGAATACCCTCCTGTGTTGCTGACCCACCAGACCCAGACTCAATGCAGTGTTGTTAGGGACTTATCTTTATTATTATTGATTATTTGGGATAGGTTGATAATAACGCTACCATGTTTGACCAATCATAACATTACTTAGTTGATGCATTGGAAGAGCAACTGAGATGCTTTTAAGGAAGGCCCATGTGGCAATATTTCCACGATTGTTTATCAATGTGAAAATTAATGTTAATTTAATGGAATGCATGGGTGCACTTTATTGTGTTGTAGTGCACCCACAGCCCCAGATTTCCTCCCAAGCAAATTGTCTATGTTTTGAAACATGATGGCAAATTAAACATAGTCAGCCATTCTGTAGAAAGTGTGTTTGATGTTTGAACTCGATCAAAACAACAGCACCTCTCCCTTCAATGCCATGAGGTGCTACCTCAGAAGCTCTGCCCCGCACATTGGAAATGCAGTGGCAATGGATAGGGTATTGTTGTTATGTGGTGTGGTCTGCGAGCTACAGATACATTTTGCAGTGAGAATCAGCCTGGAAAGCCTAGGAATCATTTTGAATGTGTCCGAGTAGCAACTGAACTTTCCAATCAGCGTCGTGTTTATAGCTATACGGGCGTGGTTTAGGAATGCCACAGCGAAAACATCCAGATGGTTCATCCAATCAACTGCCAAGGGAAAGTACCTGCCATTCACAAACAGTTTCAATGTAGGCTCCCCAGATGGACTTGTGATAATTAATCTGGCATGTCAGGCTAGTGGTCTGCACCACTTTGTCAGTGTTCCCATTTACAGAGCCAGAGATGTGTAGGAACAGTGTGTTTTTTCAGCATGCACATAAGCAGGCAGTTCTAGCAGACCGCCCCTGAAATTGACAAAAAGCGTATTAGCTTTCTAATCGCTGACTGCCAGCAAGTGCTTGTGGATATATGTGAGCGACAGAGAAGATGTGAGCCATAGAGCCATGGAAAGAACAGAGTTACGCCATGTCCATTCACTCCAATGGACCGTATCACAGCAATGGCGGATTGTGGAGCCTCAAAATAGTTCCCGGACGTTAGCCTAAATACTAAAAGTACCCTATACATTTTATTTGAAATGTAAATCGGTTTACATTTATTGACTACTAATTACCAAAAAATGAAGTTATATATCTGTGTATATATATTCAAACTGCTCACCAAGCATTTCTGGGAACTATTGTGCCATAGGTTTTGCCTCTCCATGAACCATGTGACCGTTGACAATATCGAACTTCCATTCCGTTCTCTCTTTCCATGGCTCTGATGTGAGCCATAGAGCTCTGTAAGGGGATAGAGGATGCAAGCACTCGGCATTAAGGTATGGGGCTGCTATTATGCATGTTAATAATGTTGCTTTCAACCACACAGACACATACACACACAAAGAGGAGCTACTGTAACACTGTCTTTCAACCAACGATGCTTTACAAATTTAGAAGAAGAAAAAAAAAAAAACTCAGCAAAATAACAGTAAAATAGTCGTACGGAGCTCAGTTCCTCTCTCTAACTGGCATGATAGCCGTTTGACAGAGTTGACATTTATCAACACGTCAAAAGAGGAAATACAGTGTGAAGTGGAAGCATAATTGCCACCATCTCAGCTTCAACTGTCCTTTGGTTACTTTTAAAAAAGGGGCCTCTAAAACATCTTGACCCAGAAACATGTCTGCCTGTGGTCATATTTAGCCAGTGAGAGCAGTGATGGTGTATGACTGAAGGTGTGGAAACAGCCTCAAGCCAACATCTGTGTGTGGATGTCAGCCTTCCTTGTGTACAATGTCGGCAGCCTCTTTAGCCTTTATTACAAGATCTCTGAACACGACTGAAGGCCTAAGGACAGGGCAAAGAGTAGGCATGACATTTGCAACAAATATATACAACGATAAAGAGTGAAGGATGAAGAGGGATGCAAATGATTAAATATGGCAATGCTTTAATTGTACATTCCACCACTGGATGCCATGACACAATCCTTGTACAACAGCGATAACAACAACAACTAGCTGAGTAGCTAACAATGTTACAAAGCGTTGAGCACAACAGTCGATTCTTCCCTTCCTTTCCACTATGTCTGCAGGTCTCATCCCAATGTGCATATCTATCTAAGACAACATGGCATGGGTTTGTGGAAGCATGCTGCTGAGGTATCTATTGATTGCTGTACTTCTTGCATGAATGGTTGTCAATTTGCGAGTCTACAGGTACATTGACTTACTGGAGTTCACGAGTTGTCAGGTTGTTGTTTTTTTTCCCCCAGAAGTAACAGCTTTTTTAAAGGAGACAAAGAATTAGAGAGCAAATAGAGGGCTATGCTTAGAGTCAAACTTGCTGTCGATTTAGACAACTGTCCTCTGAGAAGTACAACACAGAACATACCGAATAGACACACATTAAAAGAGAATCAATTTAATAACAACAACAACAACAACAACAACAGCAACAACAATAATCCAAGGTAGTAAAGATTATCTAGCAGTTATACATATAATCACAGTCCAGGCAGACAGTTAAGGTGTATATCAATAAATATATGCCACATGTAATAATAAAGAAATTAAATACAAATATAGTGTCTTTGTCTATACTTCTGACCAGAAGCTGGTACGAACTGCAAGTGAATGCGATGTATCCATGTAGACCTGGTCTGACTTCTCACTCAGCCTATAAAGGACAGCCCTCGCACGTCCCTCACACGTCTTCCCAGCAATGTTTGCTTATTTCTTCTGGTCACATCTTCATCTGTGTAGCGATCCCTGTCCTATAAGCCCCAGTGTATGCCCCAGTCTCTTGTCGTCATTGAGTGTTTTCAGTTTTCAGCTGTGTGCATTTTCGTTCCAGTTTATTTTGAATAAACCCTTCCCGAATCCTCGTCGCCATGCCTCATTCCTCTGCCTGCCCACGCTCCCGGCGTGGCATCTTGTGAGGAGTGATTTTGAAATGTCCATTGTAGTACATACCAACATACAATACAATAACAAAGAATACTCTCAATAAAAGATGTATACAATAAATTGAGAATTTTGTTTGAAAAAGTTCAGTTTTCTAATAAATTAAATGTGCTGTTCGCCCTATAGCATTAGCACATAGTTTGTGATAAGACAAAGATATTTTTACTCCGTCATCACCCCAATCTATTTTCCTCTGATCCTAGATACAGTAGAGTGATTGGTAGCGTAATGTCTAAAACCAGCTCTTTGGTCTTGGATATGTCTACATTCAAATGTGGGCTTCACGGTAGTTGAGAAAACACAGTTTACGCTACAAGACAGAGACTGCAGTGAGATCATTATGTCCTTTATCTAATGTCTTGACCATATTTCAGGATGGATAGATGTACTGTATATAAAGAATATATCTACATTATTTTTTTTTACCTGGAAATACAGATATTATAATGCAGATAATTTTATAATTTTTGGTAAAATAAAAATATAATATTTTTCTGCATTTCGTAATAACTGGAAACACTGAAATATCTCACACATGTTAATAAACAGTCTTTTTATTTGACAATATGGACTAAATATCTGTAAGTTCCACTCCTGCTTAAGATTTTAGTTAAACAATTAGAAAAACAATTACATATTAAGTTGTTTCTGGCATTGCAAACCTCTATTATGCAAAGTGTATTTTGCATAAAAGAGGTTAGCTTTGCCAAATGGTCTATTGAGAAGTTAATGGTGCTGTTTTAGGACAACACATGAGCATGTATTCCCATTGGAGGTGTTTGTAATACATCTACACCAGCTTCAGGACACAAATAGGCTTCACTTCACAAGGACTTGGGTGGCATGCATTACTCCTAAAAGTCACTGTTAAGCAAGTCCAGCTAATGAAACAATGTAGAAAGCATCACCAGATAATGTATGTACTGCAATACATTTCACACAGACGTGAAAAAGAGCAAACGTGCATTTTCAGTCTCCAGCGTCTAACACCCTAAATCTTCTTACAGATTTCCTGAGGCCAGCTCAATCCAGAACTCTACCTTGTTAGGAGGTGTTAATTGGACTTAGTCAGACTCTTCACTTTGTCAAGAAGTCTGACAACAGAATTAATTAGAATCGTAGAGTATGTAAATCAATTCAAATGGGGACCCTTTTTATTGGGGGGGGGGGGGGGGGGGGTCGTTTTCACTAATGAGGAAACATGAGTTGAGGCAGCCCTACATGTTAATGTTATTACTTTTCTCTTGCATATCTTCATAATCTCCATAAAAAATACCCTATGTGTTAATAATAAAAGGCCTTATGTGAAAATACAAAATACAGGTGCTACGATGTTTCCTTATGGTGGACTGAAAATTATTTATTGGTCGATTAAACACCCTATTTTCAGATCTTCTCTGGACTAAGCATGGGTCAAACAGTGCATTTAAAAGGACATGAAACTCAAATGTGTTAATGTTTTTTTATTTAGCTGGTAGCTT
>JAODTR010043325.1:0-12240 GCA_025399935.1 Amblyopsis rosae | reverse complement strand
TTGCCATTTTAGTTGTTGGTAGCGAGCACGCACGCACGCACACACGCACACACACACACACACACACACACACACACGCACACACTCCTCTTTGTCGCCTACATGGTGGACCGTTTCAAACCTCCTCTCCTTTCCGCCCGAGCCCTGGTCTCGTCTTCGGCGATCAGCGGGGGAAGAACATGAAAAGCATGCGACCGTTTTTCGAGTAGAAGCACAGAGTACAAGCAGATCGTGGCCTTGCATGCCAAAGAACAATCGTCCAAAGCAAAGGCCCGATCGCTTCGCTTTTCCCCACTTTCTTCAGATCATTGGTAAGGCTGCACTTTTTTCAGTTTGCCTTTGTTATTCACGCGAGGATATGCGCCAGTGCCAATAGCCCCGAGGAGGCCCTGACGGGGCTTTCGTGTTTGAGTCGAGTATTTTTGTATTCTTCCGACAACTTTTGAAGCTCGACACGGACCAACTGCTGAGGAATCCCCCTATAATAAGAACCGCGTTTAGAGCATTCGCTCCTGAACTCTCCTCATTGGAATAAACACACACCCTTTATTTTTCATTAAAAATAAAAAATAAAAATAAACTTTTTACGTAGACATGGAGGACCAGGCTCGCATGATCTCAAGCCTAGTTGGACTAGCCGGGCTGTCTCAGGCGGACATGGGCGACCCAGACATTATAAGGAAACAGCACAGCCTCGGACAGTCACAGCAGGACATCGGCGATATCCTCCAGCAGATCATGGCCATCACGGATGAGAGCCTGGACGAAGCTCAGGCTAGGTAATAAGAGCCTACGATCATTTAATAAAGCGCACACACCTCCATTGTATTTACAGCGCCGCCCGAACACACACGTCAGCCCATCACAGCTTAACTCACTGTTTATGTTTTGAAACGAAGCAGTCCACAAATATGGCGGGGGCTTTGAGTGAAGGTGTTTGTGTGTGTGTATGGTGCTATATGTGGGAGGAGCAGAGAGTAATGCGAGCTTCTCAGCACCAACTGGGGGAGAAAGGGGGAGGGGGGGATGCGCGCTCGATCTCTCTCGCTCTCTGAATTTCATACCAAAGCTACGTTTGCCACGCCGGTTCAAACGGCGCATTACGCTTGTCCTTTTAAGTTTGACGTGCCATAGGCTTCCGTAGGCCTACTACGGCTAGGCCTACGTGCTACACACCCTGGTCTGCCTCTCCTTGTGTATGGGATTGTCACGAAGACCGGCCGTCGTGCTACTTATTTACTGATGGCCAGTTGCATCACAACCTCGGAGGTCTATCACACACGCACGCACACACATACACACACACACGTAAACGGTCATCATTAGAGGGGTCCTTATGGGTGGGAGAGGGTTTAAGGAGAGAGGAGGGCACTTGGCCTCAATATCTTTATCAGATGCAGGTTGAGGAGATTGCATTTCACTGCCCCTGACCCCCCTTACTGTAAATAGTCCTATAGCTTACCTCTCCCCTTAGATCTCTCTGAATAGGGTCAGATACCCCCCCCCCCACACACACACACACACACAAACACAAACACACACAAAATAACTCAGAAAAAGAGCAGATTTACAGATTTGTCTCCTCTGTATGTGACTTGTAACTTATATAGCTCAATGTAACCAGTGCTATTGTTGGCTAACCTGGTGCTATAGCCAATGTGTGTGCGTGTGTGTGTGTGTGTGTGCGTGCAGGTACAGTAGGCTATATGGCGCACGGTATATATGCATGCATTCCAATAGGCTGTTGTTTTTGCCAGCAAGTTATTCAGATTTATCGTGCTTCATCTTCTCTCCACTCTTTATTCGAGTTGAATGAGTCCGGGTGGATTACATAGTTATGTGCTCAGGCCTGTTTTCAGTATAAAGGCTTATAAACTGGCCACACACACACACACACACACGCTTGTGAAAACAAGATAGTTAACACTGACCTGGTAGGTGTGTGTTTACACATACAGGGCCATATTGTTGCATTGGCATGCAAGTGTAAATGGCTGTGTTGACTCAGAAAAGTTCATAGCATCTTTGTCTCTCCCCCTCTCCCTCTCTCTCTGTCATCTTCCTAAAAAGGAAACATGCGCTCAACTGTCACAGAATGAAGCCTGCTCTCTTCAGCGTGCTGTGTGAGATCAAAGAAAAAACAGGTGAGCACGTCCGCATTATAAACATCAGTGTATATATACTGTATACGCAGCATATCAATACATCTGACAGGCTGCAGCAACGATTCAGTCGTCTACAGAGTTCTAGAGACGCAGCGAAAACAAACTGCTGTCCTATTCTGTGGGCCCGAAGGTTCGTTTGGTGGAGAAATACATTAAAAGATATCCCTGCTGACTGCCAAGGGTGTTATAATACTTCTGTGGAGCACAGTGAAGAGTGAAGTGAAGAGGTCAAACTGCTCTAACAGAGGAAGTGTTTGGTGTAGGATTTGAACCAATGACTCACTGCACACACAAGCCAACTACCGCTATAGGCAGACTGTTTGTTTTAGTATGCTTTGTAAGTCACATCAATTACAGACAAACAACAGGAGTAGATCGCAGTATAACACGCATAGCCACATAGCATAAGATCATGTTAACCGTACAAATGTATTTGTTGTATTATGATTATTATTACATATTACTTATTAGACTGTACACAAGACTGTGTACTCCTGGTGTGTGTTACAGTGCTCTAGAGATCACTGTTTAAATCAGACACACAACTCAGCTATCAGTGTGTCTGTAGGGAGCGCATTCACTTATAGGAGCTCTCTGGTTATGGTTATGATTTTCAAAGCAAAACAACCAACCAGAAGGGTGATTCTAGTCTGTCGCAATTTGAGGAGTATGCCTTTAACTCAGATGGCATGAAGGGGCAGGACCTGCTCTTGTGGTTAGATACAAATCCCATTTAATCTGTTGGAAAATGTCCTCCTTTTTTCAGATACCGCTGTGAAGTGTATTGGCCGTGATGTGCTTGCTCATATACTAACAGGAAAATAGCTAATTTATAACTTCCCGCAACTGGTTTCCTTTCCATGTTTTTATCTGCAACCTCATTCATTTGGTTTTCAGATAACGGTAATATTTTTTTTCCCCTGAAGCAAACGCTCCCAACCTCTCTGTCATTATTTCTTTCCTTCCTTTTATCCTCTCTGTCCCGAGTTAGAACCGTTAAAAATAACTGCTCACATGATAGAGGGCAGTCAAAAACCGCTGTTGTTTTCTGCGGATGTCAAACTCGGGGCCTTCACCCCACACCAGCCGAAACTTCTCTGCTTCTTGTTTTCCCTTTCATAATGTACGCTTCACTTTCCTGGCTGTCAGTCATATTGCAGAATATCTGCCTTTCTCTCCTCTGTCCTGCTGTTCAACTCTACCAAACACAACCTCGGCTTCAGAGACTGTGGCCCACACACACGCACATACGCGCACACACACGCACACAGAAACACACAAGCACAAACGAAAGAGAAAAGATAGCGGATAGTGGGGGAGAACAGGGACAGAGACAGATTGATGGATGAGTTGGAGGGAGAGTCAGTAATGGTTTTGTTTCATGGATTGGCAGACAGTTGATAAGCTCCAGACCCAGAGTCCCCCCGCGGTCGTCCCTGCTAACACGCGCTCTCGCTGGGGGGGTCTGTTCCACCCGCCTCCCTGGTCTCGGCCCGCCTCTGGTGGCTTCTAAACTCTCCTTTACTGTGAGCTGACATGCATGGTGGCTCTGCCAACACGGCTGTCTGTGTGTGTGTGTGTGTGTGTGTGTGCAGGAGTGGGTACAGTTTAGGGGGCCGGACTGTAATTCCTGACTAATTATGGATGAATTATAATGAATATTTTACGCTCTCTGTTTCTATGATGTGACTCTGTTTTTGCTTGGCCCCCAAAAAACACGTTGGCCATTGCCCAGGACCCTCTTTGCAAGCAATGAACTCTTTTTGAAGTTGGTCATTGCCCGCCATACGCCATTCACAAGCAATGAACTTTCTTTTAAAGGATAGCTGCGTTTTACCTGACTTAGTTATTATATATTTTGGTTTCCCATCGTTTAAATGGGTGCGTAGCAAAAGCCTTGGTAATAGTTTTGGTTTTGAATCAAAACACTACAGAAGATTCTGCCTCGTTTAAGACTTCACAAACCTCACAACATCTTCATTTCAAGCTGGAAAACTCACAAACAGCATGCGTTTTATCAGGTTTTATTCCATAGCTACATCCACGCCCCAAGCAGTAAAACTGTATTATCCTACTGTAGCTAATGCTAGCAATCTGTTTTCATTTAATTAAGGCATGCATGACTACTCTGCAAATGTAGTGCTTTTACAAAAAAGGTAGCATAACATTGTTTCACAATCTCTCCTAAAATGATCTTGCACTGACTTCGGGGGCTGTGTTAGGGGACATTTCCCTCAATGCGAACATTTGGCATTTAAGGTAAGGCTCTCCTTTGGATACATAAAGAGGCTGCAGACACAGGATTTAATTGAAGCCAAGAGTTATCTGAAATGGAGGTTTGACTAAAGAAAAAAAAATGTAATTATGCGAGAATGACGTACTAAAGTATGATGGGACAGATAAGGGGGGGGGGGTGATGATAGGGATTTCTCTGCTCTTCCCGTCTTCCAAGAAACAAGAGGGGGATCTGCTTTTACAGTGTGCAGCCTCAAGACACACACACACACACACACACTACACCGGGAAACAGTGTTGTGTGTGTGTGTGTGTGTGTGTCGTGTTCTATGGATTATGCAGTGTTGGGATTATAATACAGTAATCTGGTTACCATAACAGACAAGGCAGCCTCAGGTGCAACGCATGCACGCACACACGCACGCGTGACACACCCTCTGATCTGGCCAGGGTGGCGACAGAGACACGTTAGCATCACGTCTCTGTGTGTGTGTGTGTGTGTGTGTGTGTGTGTGTGTGTAGTGTGTGCACATGTGTGCATCTCTGTCTGTCTGTGTGTGTGTGTGTATGTGAACATCTGTGTGTATGTGTGTATGTGTGTGTGTGTGTGTGTGGTATGTGAATGTCTGTGTGTGTGTGTGTGTGTATGTGTGTGTGGTGTGTGTGTGTGTATGTGGTGTGTGTGTTTGTGTGTGTGGCGTGTGTGTGTGTGTCTGTGTGTGTTTGTGTGTGTGGCGTGTGCACGTGTATGTGTGTGTGTGTGGTGTGTGCACGAGTGTGTGCATCTGTGTGCACGTGTGTGTGTGTGAGTGTGTGCGTGCGTGTACACGGTGGCAGCTAGCCAGATGCGGAGGCTGTCGTAGCGCTGTCGATTATGAATGTGAGACGATCCCTGGAACTACGCAGTAATTGCCACCTAATTTGCATAACTGTGCAAATTAATGATCTCTCAAATGAGCATTCATTTTTCACAGGGTCTTTAGTAGCTCCTTAAGAGCCAGCATTAATTAACAGCTCTGTGTGTGTGTGTGTGTGTGGGTGTTGTTTTTTAGATGCACGCATGCCAGGCAAGGCTGACATGTGCGCCATGGCAACAGCTAGTATCTCTCTGTATTCATTCTTGTGGTGTCTTCTCCATTGGTGGCTGTCCTCATCGTGTGTGTGTGTGTGTGTGTGTGTGTGTGTGTGTCATCGCTGCTCGTAGACTTGTAGGCCAACAGACGCTACTTAGACTTGATCTTCTTACCCCCCTGCACACATACACACACCGCCCCCATCCCCACGGCAACAGCAGACAGAGCTGTGATCTTCTCACGCATTAACAAGAGCAGGGGTGTCTGGTATAAAATTCTGTTCACACCGTGACTTGGGGGCTTTGGCCGCCCGTTGTTTACTGGGCGAGCGTACCTCCAGGTGATTGTGAATCGCTGCAGTGCCATCTTAAAGGTGAAATCCTCGAATGCGATAAAGAAAGCAATCCCACATTGTATCCCTATCTCTGTGTTTATGTTTGCAACACAACGTGGTGTGGGGGGGTGGTGGAGAGATGTTCCCGTGTGTGTAGGAGGAATGTGCTCCTTGTGTTTTGAACTAGAACGTTGTCATTGGTGCTTTTAAACCACAAGGCCGATATCCAGGAAACACAAGTATTTTTCAGTGCAGCTTCCCCACATAGACAATAAGGGGCTTGTGCTTTCTAGGAATAGACAGGGCCAAGCAGGGTCTAAGTTGCTGTAGAGTAGTTTCGGGCTCAGCGCCTAGCAGATAATGGTGTCTTTGTTCTGGATCGTTTGGGAAGTTCAATTATTTATTTCCCTTTCATGGAGATTCTTCTTCTTCGACTTTGACCAAGGACGTTCTCATGAGAAACGTCAAGGAAATGTTACAATCAACCACCATTATATCTATGAGAACTGGAATGTAGCGGCATTTTAGCTGGTCTCATGCGGAGATAGCTCCCTCTGCTGGAGATCAAGGGAACCTCATGTTATACCTGATCTTTTAGGGAGTGTTGTTTTTAGTGGTGCTGTGCCACTTGACGATACAATAGTCAAAACAATAGCTGAACCAATAAGCATTGGATGCTTTATTTTATTTTTTGTACATATTTTATTAGTAAAATTATAATAACAGGATAAATCGTTTTCAGCAAGTTAAAGTTTCTACTGCCATATTTGCTATGGCTGGGACTTACCCTGTCTCAGAGATTTGACTTGCCACCTTTGTATAACACAATCAACCTTTAAGTCAGGTTTGTCATTTTCAAGAACGCTTGCTAACTTCGAGCGCAAATCAAAAACAAACTCCCTCATAACAAGATCCGCCTCACACATTGAAATGCATTGCAAAGCCAATGGCATTGTTGTGAGCAGTGTTCACGGCTGTGTAGAAGTACTGGATAATTTTTTCAGCACACACAGAGAACGGTTACATAGTGAAATTCTGTGATATTTGGTGACTTTAACGAAAAGTGTATTAACGTACAATTAGCTTACAATAGTTTACTATGCTTTTCATCCATCCATCCATCTTCTCCCGCTTATCAAAACCTCCCTTTCCCGAGCCACATTAGCAAGCTCTGACTGGGGGATCCCGAGACGTTCCCAGGCCTGGGTCTTCCCCGAGGCCTCCTCCCAGCTGGACGTGCCTGGAACACCTCCCAAGGGAGGCGCCCAGGAGGCATCCTTACCAGATGCCCGTACCATCTCAACTGGCTCCTTTCGACGCAAAGGAGCAGCGGCTCTACTCTACGCAAGCCACCATTCTGAGAAAACCCATTTTGGCCAATTGTACCCGTGATCTAGTTCTCTCTTGTTCTTATACTTTTCAGATAGAGTTTAATTTGTGACCCAATGAGTTTATATAATAGATATATATTATATAGTAATTAGTTTAGCTAATCAGTTTAATGTCACACTCAATTCATGTTTACATTTGCAGCATTTAGCAGGCACTCATCTAAGCAACTTACTTAATAAGCACATTTGTCAATAGCTGAATGGGTTATAGCTACACCATCGCCATCATGCGCAAACTAAATTCTGTTGGGATAATGACGTCAGCATGCCATCAGGGAAAACTTAATTTCGCAAACCACAAAGTAATCGTGTTTTTAACCGTTTACATGGTAGAATTCTTCTTTCAATCAGGTTACAGAATGGGTTATTCTCGGGTTGGCTGTTCCTCTCCCGATTAAGGTGTTTACTTAACACTGGAATTGGGTTGGTCTTTTACCTCGTTACCAATCTGAATAATAGGGTCCACGCAGCTAATTTTGTACATTAAGAGGTAGCAACAGACGCTATAGGGCTCATATGTTATAGCCTCCTTTCTAGCTCCTTTCTTCTTTGTTTTCATAGCCGGTTCGGCCGTGTGTGTCTGTTAGTGCATGTGTGTGTGTGTGCGTGTGTGGCCGAGGAAGCATTTGTTTTGGTCTGAGATGCTAGTGCTCTAGTGTGACCTCTAGTGGCAGAAACTCATATATATATATATATATATATATAGACGCACTTAAAAAAATCTAATGAAACAGGTCCACAAACTGATTAGAACTAAACTAGTTCCGCAGGGCCATATGTAACAGAACAGAACAAAATGGGGCTTAATCGGAGCGGCAAAATCTAGAGCTCGTCCAGAGCCTTTCGCACAAATGTAAACCGCAGTAACCGTAGAATGACAGTATGACCCATCCCCTCCTCCTTCCCCCTCCCCAGTTCTCAGTATTCGTGGCATCCAAGAGGAGGACCCCCCGGACCCCCAGATCATGCGGCTGGACAACATGCTCCTGGCCGAGGGCGTGTCGGGCCCCGAGAAGGGCGGGGCCTCGGCGGCGGCGGCGGCGGTTGCCGCGGCGACGGGGGGGTCGCCTAACGACAGCAGCATAGAGCACTCCGACTACAGAGCCAAGCTGGCCCAGATAAGGCAGATTTACCACTCAGAGCTGGAGAAGTACGAACAGGTGCGTTGTTCTCGCCACTTTACAGCCTTTGCGGTCTTTGCAACGTGGCTGCAATGGGGGGACTCAAAACTCCCCCCATTGCAGCCTTATCATTGGCTGTTCCGCACTGGGTTTCTTGTTTCTTTCACTTAATTAATTGAAAGTTAATTTATGCCTCTCACAGTAAAACTCAACCTGCGTACATACAAGGATGTCCACTCAGCTTTAGCATAAAGATTACAATGGTGCGTATTTATATAAATTTACAACCTGTGATGAAACGCAGGGCAGAGTGGTATACTGGGTGCAACGATTGCAAACGCTGGGCCGATGCATTCATATGTAGCAGATACCAATAATCTAGCAAAGGCATAAAAGTTGCAGACACAAGATATTTTATAACTTTATTTGAAACGCACGATTTGTTTCTATAATAGAAAGCAAGTTTCAACTTGAACTTAGAGACAAGATTTTTAACTGGCAATTAATGTGGATAGAGAATACATCTGGTACATATTTTTATCATTTATTTTGACCAAAACAGCACATAGCATTATTAATACCTTACAGTAACCACCCACGTTTACTGTATTACAGAACCGTTGTCAGTTTCTCTCGCCAAGTTTTTTTTTCTCAATTCTAAACATTTGGTAGCAGCAATTTGAATTAATCCCTTCAGTGCAACAAACAGTCATGTAGTCTGTTGTTTGTGTGTGTTGTCTGAGGGCAAAGTTAACATCAGACCCAGAGGTTATAGGTTTGGACACCATTGTATTTATTTTATAATAGTGTTAATGTCACTTACCAATGTTGATATATATGTATTATGTATTATGTATTATGTACTGTATATGTATTCCCATTTGAGTAGCAATCTTGTGTGTTATTGACTCTTATTTAGTCACAGACACAATTCTCAAACTCATGAACAGTAATCTTCTTACAAGTCCTATAGCTCACTCTCCTTCCTCTGGTCCGTACCTCTTCCTCTTCCCCCCGGCAGGCGTGCAGTGAGTTCACCAACCACGTGATGAACCTGCTGCGAGAGCAGTCCCGCACGCGGCCCATCTCGCCCAAGGAGATCGAGCGCATGGTGGGAATCATACACCGCAAGTTCAGCTCCATCCAGATGCAGCTCAAGCAGAGCACCTGTGAAGCCGTCATGATCCTCCGCTCACGCTTCCTGGATGCCAGGTTGGTCACTAGACTAGTAAATATATATATATATTATATATTATATATTTATATATAATATATAATTTAAAAAGTTTATGTATCGATTACATCAACTTTTTAAATCAGTCTGAAACGTGAATTGCTTTATCAAGAAATGTTACTTTTTGGAGAAAAAAATTGAAAACGGGAAAAAAATACAGTATAATTTGTGTGACCCAAATCAAGAATTTAGTTCTCAGAAAGTTCTGGGAGGGAACCTGGAGTAGGAAACCAAATCGCTAACGAGCTAGCTAGCGCTACTGTAGCGCGTGGCAACAGTAACCGCCGTGTCATTGCTCCTCAGGCGCAAGCGCAGAAACTTCAACAAGCAGGCGACGGAGGTGCTGAATGAGTACTTCTACTCCCACCTGGCCAACCCCTACCCCAGCGAAGAGGCCAAAGAGGAGCTTGCCAAGAAATGTGCCATCACAGTCTCTCAGGTCAGGGATCCCCGAGGGGTCAAGGGTCAGCCTGGCTTCAACGCTTAAACTGCAGCTGCACCCCAGCTCTATCAAATATCCAATAGTGGATAAACAGCATGCTCAAGTGTCCTCTATCGCTCTCTCTCCCCTTCCCCCCATCTCTCTCCCCCTCCCCTCTCCGTCCCCCTCCCTCCCATCTCCCTCCCATCTCTCTCTCCCAGGTTTCTAACTGGTTTGGGAACAAGCGGATCCGCTATAAGAAGAACATCGGCAAGTTCCAGGAGGAGGCCAACCTGTACGCCATGAAGACAGCGGTGGACGCGGCCAGCGTGTCTTCGCAGGCCAGCCAGGCCAACTCCCCAGCCACGCCCAACTCAGGTACCCCGCCCCCTACTGGTACAAGGCTTGCTCTGCAGGCCAGCCAGGCCGGCTCCCCAGTAGTGTCGCAGAGCCAGCCTTTACATACTGGGACTCAGCGCCGGTTAACTGCGTCAGTACCCGCCTACTTGACAAGCGAGGTATTTTGATTGACATCCACGACTACCAACTACGTAGCTCAATGACGTTACGGATACATACTTGTGAGTGATAGTGCTAACAGCCAATGGAAATCGACTAAATTACTTCCCAAAAGTCCAAGGGTCCTGTGTCGAGCCTACAGGGGTCTATGTATCAGACGTTAAGCACAGAGTTGCTTATGTGATGTAGTGATAATGAACGGAAGAGGCTGAGACCAACTCCCCAACCACACTCACCTCGTATAGAATGCCCCCTACTGGTTCAAAGCTTGTACTGCGGGCACAAGTCCACGGGTGCCGAACATCCACGTTATTCCTGAATAGGGAGGGATTGTGTTGATGGTCTGGTGCAGAGCCTTGTAGAAGAGAGAGTTGCATCATCTCTGTTCACTATCGAGGCTGTAGCTATGTGTACACGTTACGCTAGCATTAGACCTCATGCTAGTTTGACACAGGAGGGGGCCACTATGGAGGCTATAGCTAAAGCGTGTGCTGTATTTGTGTGACGCATGTTTCGTGCAGGAGGATACCCAGCCCCGTGTTACACCCCTGACGGGAGGTTATGAGGACCCGCATGGAAGACTCTCACCCGCCATTTCTTGACTGTAATCGTCTCTTACCCATTCTGCCACTTCTCGCTCATACAGCCAATCAGGACCAACTTAAAAAGGACATTGGAGAAAAATCTGTCCAAAAAAGAAAAAGAAATAATATTATTAATAGTCTTTCAAAAATGACTGAAGTACTGTGTTGTATACTGTTACTCTTGGGATTAGTATTCCCAAGCCCCAGTGAAACCAGCATCATAACACCTGACAATACATGTGTGTGTGCGTGTGTGTGGTGGGAAACACACTGGCACACAGAACATGGTGTTACTGGAAGAGCTGTATTCACGTCAGTGTGAAGTGGGAAAGGGGGAAGGGGGAGATGGGGGGTTACAGCACTGAACCGGTCGAGTTGGGAGCCGTGGAACAACCAATATACCACATGGTACCAGCATGCGGCCTCCCTACGCATCTTCACATGGAACACGGCAAACCGGTTATCATGTTAGCGGACGAGAGCAGGACGGCAACATCAGTGGTGGCCTGCAACGGCAAAATGGCCTGCCGTTGAAAGTTACAATATTTAAACGTTATGCCGTCCTCCGCGACGGCATTTACAACTGGGTGTTCGTAGCTCCCTCACACACGGAGAAACCATCGACAACAAGAAGGTGATATTTCTGGTGCAACGACACTGGAATCCTAGATACAATACAAAGATAATTACATAAAACAGTTGCTACTAAACAAGTGTGTTGAATACATTTTTATTAAACTATTTGTAAACAATGCGACATCGCCATAGCCACTGCCATTCCGTTGGGACTTGTATGCCGTGCCGTCCAGAAAGCGTTTGCCGTCTGCCGCGTTCCATGTGAACGCAGCGTAACCCTTCCATTTGCCTGGCTGTATGTAACGATGTTAAAGAATGTCTCATTGAAGAGCAGGACACTGAATAACATTTAGCCACCTTGCACTCCCCTGCTCACAGTCAGCAGCGAGGATGCTTTAACAAGGCCTACCTGTCTCCCCCGATGTCTCCGTAGGTGGAGGACTGGAGTTCTAACACCACCCATCTCTCACCACTAGGGGGCGGTGTGCGCTCTGATGCCTCCACCTGAATCCTTACCATATATTTCTTTTACGTCTCTGGGGGGGGGGGGGGGGGGGGGGGGGGGGGGGGGGGGGGGGGGGGGGGGG
>JAODTR010043324.1:0-42574 GCA_025399935.1 Amblyopsis rosae | reverse complement strand
CCCTTTTTTAGCCAATACAGACCAGGAAGCAAACAGTCCACTTTGAAAGGCTTACTACTTCTCCGTGTCACATCGACATTGCTAATTCCAAAAACAACTAGATATACTTGGTTTTCATGGAATGGGTCCTTTAAATGTTGGACCTCATGAAGAATAGCTATCGTTACGACGTTAGCTAATGGGGATCCTAATAAACAAACAAACAAACTTTCAAAAGTGCGTATATAATTCTGTAGCCTACAGTCTCCGTGTTTACAGAATAAAATGTGGACAATATTGTTTATATTGTGTAAGCCTCTGCTTTTAGAAGCTCCACGCCATCCACACCAAAAACATTTTTTATAGCTGTGACTGCGTTTATATTATATACCTTGATACAATATACCTTGTATTAATTAAATGCAATTATGAGTCCAAAGTTACAATTTGCCACAGCTGTGGTCTGAAGCACATCCCCACATTCACGTAAGGTCCCGTGAGAATGGAATAAGCCACGTTAACTACACCCCCTAACCCTTTTATATCAGCAGGTTACCTTACCACTTCCGCCTTTCTTCTTCTGTTAACATCTTGTGTTTGATATAGTTTTATAAATTGCCCTCTATTGGCCAGGAAATTTGTAGTAGTAACAGTAACATAGATATAAAAGTGGGGTGTGGTTTGTACACGTACATAAATCATATAATGAAAATAAAAGAACAAATAATAACATCATAACAAATATTATAATCTCACACCATATGGCAAGGTTCTTTGCCAGATTTGAGTACAATTCATCTATTGATTGTATACTAGCAAAGTAAAGGAATTCACATTGTGGTTTAATGTTCATAATTGCATTAGTAATAAACCTTATACTGTAGCTGTAGTGTAATCGCCATATCTTAAAAATGAGGGATAACTTATAACTGAGTAACAGCTATATTGGCAGCCAATGTTGGCATGATAAAATAATCATTCTAGTTTAATCCTGTTTTGGGTCAGATGCCATGGATCATAATTTTAGCGGCCAGACAAACAGGAAGATGTATATGATAATATGAATGCTGCAAAATAGTGGATAGCCCAAATGAACCAAGTCATTGACGCAGGTGACATTCAGGTCAAAGCTAAACTCAAGTAATTTAATAGACTGTCAAAGAATTGTATTAATGTAGCTCTATAATGGGATATTTTTCCTTTTTTTCTGTCCATTTGAAGTTCCGTTTTACACAAGTGAAGCCTGCACTTGGGGCAGACTAAGAGGATTAAACGTGAAGGTTGCCCTGCATATTCTGACAAAAGAATGTCATTCTTAACTCTAAGAAGGACATACTGGATATTGTGAAATGTCTGAAACAAACTGACGTTACACAGGCCTACAATACAATATTTAAAATAATTTAAGTATTTAAAAAATGAAGATAGTATGCAGTATCCTATGCCAAAGAACAATGTGCCTTGGCATGCTGTAGAAAAAAAATATCCGCCTGCACCTTTTTAAAAATAGTTTGGACTCAAAATGTAGTTGCTAATTCAACACTGTACTTTCTCATACATTTTTGAATTGTTAGAGTTTTTATCAAGAGGGAAATTACTTTTCTTAAAACAGGTTTGAAACTCAGTATCTCAGTAAGTAGTAAAGTAAATTAAAGGTCAAATGACTGGCAGTCGCTGCCAAACAAAAAACATAAAATTATAGAAAAATACCCTACAGTAATTCTAATCAAATGCAAAAACAACACATTTACAGAAATTGTCATTAACCCCTAGATGCCGATTGAGGCATATTCGTGACACACCGGTTACAGTCAGACTGCAGCCGAGATAGCATATGTATTCCCCCAATTCAGGTTTGTGCATGTTCAGTGCATACGTAGGAACCTTTTGCATGCACTGGTTTCGCCTAGGACTGGTCAGAGTGGGAACTACATCCGGTTCTTGAAAGCTTATTTTTGGATATTTCATATGCTTTTGAGGCTGCAAATATGACGAAATTGTGCAAAAGAAGTTAAGTTGTGCTAAGATATAAACATATGTACTAGTTTAGTGATTGCTTCTACAGTTAACAATTCATGTAATATTTTTTACGTTATTTGACGATTTCTGTTGGTCGCGACTTCGCTCTATCTGTCCAGAATGGTTACATTCGGCAAATTTTTTTTGCATATAAATAATGTTTTTTTTTAGCATGCGTATTTTGTTTAGGAAATGTCAATCTAGTTATTTCCTATTGTAATATCAGCTGCTACTACAGCAATAAGTGTATGTAAATCTAGAGTATAGGTGAATTTTGGTTTGGCGAAAATTGGCGGGACCTCTGAGAAACCCAAGCCGACCCGGGCACCTCGGTTGGCCAAGAAGCCACGAAGGCCCCACCGACCCCCGCACCATGGGTTGGGTAAAAATCGTCAGGACCTCGGCACGGTTGGACTGTGACTGAAAAAAGGCCCGGGACTTTGAAGCCGACCGGCCCGAGAATCCTCTAGAGTAGACAATGTTGGCAAATACAAATACCCTACACACCATCCACTATAATAAACTATGTAGTTTATTTAATTTTTCATTACAATTTTTCCATTGGCCTTTTATCTGTTTTTAATTATACATTTCAGCACCAATACATTTCACCAATAAAAAGTGTTTACCGCCAATGTTAACAATCTAATCATATTAGCTAGGTATTAACTAGCTATTAACTAGCTACAGTATTAACCTATTAACTCTAGCCAACAGGGCAAACTAGAAAAATGAAAACAATAGCTATCGTTTTGATGTTTGTCAGATCTCCGCATAAACAAGGATCAGTCCAAGATAGGAGGGGCCGCTCGTATCTCCCCTCAATAAAAAAAGTATTAGTTTGGCCCAGTCTGGCAAACACACAGAGACAGTGATGCACTGTAGCTAAGCAGATGCAGCCAGGCAGCCGGCCCAGTCACAGAATGTAGAGTAAAAAATTTAAACATAAAAACTCTTTGACCACTGGCCGGATTGGCCTGGACTTACAGATACGGTATGTACTTATTTTACATACATATTATCCATCCATCGTCACCCGCTTATCCGGGATCAGGTCGCGGGGCCAGCAGCTCCAGCAGGGGACCCCAAACCTCCCTTTCCCAAGCCACATTAGCAAGCTCTGACTGGGGGATCCTGAGGCGTTCCCAGGCCAGTGTGGAGATATAATATCTCCACCTAGTCCTGAGTCTTCCCCTAGTCCTCCCCCCAGCTTGACGTGCCTGGAACACCTCCCAAGGGAGGCGTCCAGGGAGCATCCTTACCAGATGCCCGTACCACCTCAACTGGCTCCTTTCAACGAAAAGGAGCAGCGGCTCTACTCCGAGTTCCTCACGGATAGCTGAGCTTCTCACCCTACCTCTAAGAGAGACGCCAGACATCTTCCTGAGAAAACACAGCTTGCAGCTTGCACCTGTGATCTAGTTCTTTCGGTCATGACCCACCCTTCATGACCATACTGTAGGTGAGGGTAGAAGCGAAAATTGCCCAGTCAAGAGTTTTACCTTTCGGCTCAGCTCAATTTTCATCACACCGATGCGGTAATTGCAATACGGCTGCCGCTGCTCCTGGAGCCCCATACAGGACTCCATTCAGCGCTCAAATGGGGGCTTGTTAGTATCCCCACACCCGCCCGGCGCCTCACACCCTGGGCAACTCCAGAGTAGAATAAAGTCCATCCCCTATCCAGAAGTACAGTTCCAGAACAAACACTGTGTGTAGAGGTAAGCCCCACCAGATCTAAATGGTAGCGCTCCATCTCCCGCACAAGTTCTGACTTTTTCCCCCACAGCGACGTGATGTTCCACGTCCCCAGAGCCTGCCTCTGCCACCCGGGTCTGGTCCTTCAAGGCCCCTGGCTATTGCTGCTATTGCTAATAAATAAAATATAAACAACTTACAAACATTATTTTTTACAGTGTGATCATAGAGTTGGGTGAGTTTAAACAGTACATTTTGGATATTAGTTATCATGCTCATGACCTGCTTTTCTCTATTCCCTTTAGGAATATAGCGGGGACAACCCGGTGGAATGTTGCATCCTCTAAGATTGCTTTCAAACCTGAGACATTCTCAGGAATAATAGATAGGGTTCCATCAGTGCCAGAGAAAAGGAGGAGGGAAGAAAATAACACAGAAAAAACATTTCACACTTGTCATAAGGCAGCTTCAGAACTGGGACAGTGGGAATTGCTTAGAAAAAGCTAACACTACATTCTCTACATTTAAAGCCTTTGTATGAATAACCTATAAGTTAGCCTGTGGAATTCCTAGGAAAATTTGGGACGATTTGCTCTCATTGGTATATTAATATTTTTAACATTACCTACAGTATGTTTGTTTCAATATGGTGGGAGAGCTAGATGAACATTTGGGGGGATATATAAAGCGGGGTATCTTGGGTCCTTACACAGAACATTTTGAGAATCAAACACTTAATCTTCTGCATTCTGGTGAATTCTTATAGAACAATTTGTGCCTTTTCTGCGTGAATGTAATGTAGAAATGTGTATTTATTTAAAGGTAAACATTAAATACAGGAGCCCTGGCACAATTCAAATGATATGGAATATAATGCAGTAAAGGTTATCAAACATATGTATTGCTTTAGGCATAGGCCTCAACACACATAGGTACAAGTGTATGATATATAAATACATTTCAATGTATAAACCCCTTGACTTTAATAGCTCATGTTCAAAACTTTGTGTATATTTAAAACATCTATGTTTTGGGATGATGTACTGTAGGCTAAACTGACTTAAAACAATATTAGTCTACTACACATTTTGGCCATAACCTATTAAAACTACTACTGGAGAATGAGACTTTGTTAAAGTCAAAACCACGTAACTGTCGGCTGTCTATATAGCACTCAGTCAACATCTAACCCCCCCCCATTCCCCCCCGTTTCCTTGGGCGTCTGGCAGAGCTTGTAGCAGTTGAAGGTTGTACGTAGTGCGTCAGTGCCATATGCCGGCGTAAGGTCTTGTGGATGGGGTGCACAATGTGCACATTAAAATATTCAACACGTTCACATAACAGTGAACCAATAGTGTAGTAGGCCTGTCCTAGGTTACGGCTACACTGTCAAGCGGTTCAATGAGCGGTTTAATATGCATACTACTCCGATATCATTTTAGTTTTTTAAGTATCATTATCAAACACAGGTGCTAACATTTATACTTTTTTACAACCTGTATAAAACTAACTAAATGTAATCCTAAAAAAACAAAATTTGCATGTTGCTTGCAGATATTGGTTAATTGAGCGAGCAAGTGATTATATTCTGGGGTCCTGGTTTTCAATCCCAAACGTATTGTACATGCTTGTTATTGTACAGTACTTGCTGTAAATCATTTTTGATAAAAAATTTATAAATAAAAGTGGACAAATTGTAGATTTTGAGTGAATGGGAACTTTTAATCTTTTTTTAAATATCTTTTCTCTAAGTGTATCCATGGCATCTGGTTTCCTAGCTGTATGTCCCTGCCGGCCTCATTAACGTTCCATACTCTGACCTTCCTGCTAATCAGAATCAGATAACCGCCCATAGCAGTGTAATGTGACCGGCCATTGTTAAATGGAGCTTGCAAGGACTCAGGTGCTATGCAATTGGATGATGAAGGCTATGACAGTAGAATTGATGATCCTTCCAGCGACACGCCTGCATGTGAAAACGAGATATTACAGACACATAATTCTGTGTTTTTTCTCTGGTTTCCCACAAATCTTCTGTTGTTCTTTGAAACTCTGTTTCTTTCTTTTCTCCCCATGCTTTCTTTACTCATGTCTCTATTGTCTCTTCTGCTTTTCTATTACAGAGTATGGGATCTGTAGGGACCCACACAGAAAAATCAATTTTGCCTGGCCTCTTTGCCTCTGGAAGGAAACACAGGCATATATAAATATTCACTGGCGGCTATTTCAGATCTTCAGCTGACCCAGCGGATGAGCACTTCTGCTCCGTCCAGCTCTGTACATGCTTTCATTGCTCCCTTCTATCCTTTATTTGCTTCTTCCTTTCACACCTCAATTCCTTCCCATTAGTCTCCACTTTCCTTCCATTCCTTCCTGCCATCAAACCTCCCTTTCTTCTCTTAATCCTTTCTCCCTTCATTCAATCATTTACCCTTGGTTCTTCTGTCCTTTCCCTCTTTCTATCCTCATCCCCATTTTCATCCCTGCTCCCATGCTTGGCTTTAATCTGAACCTTAATTTCAGGTCTTTTCATATTTAATGCCCCCCACCATGTGACTTGTGTTGTAGCAACAGATTTATATTTCATGGCCGCACCATCGGTCTAGAGTCAGGCGAAGGGAGCTGTGCTCTATTTTAAGGGACCTCTTGTCTTCCTGTCCACTCTTTGCAGGAGTACAAAGATAGCTCTCCCTCTCTCAAACACACACACACTAAGGGAGAGGACTCACCAAACAAACGCCATGGTGTTGGATGGATGCATGGTGTAACACGCATTATGCCCACTGCTTCTCCGGAATGTTCCACTCTATTAAGTAGTGATAACTACGTTAAGGATGTCTCCTCCCCCTCGTCCCTAGTGCCAGGTCTGTTCTATCACAACAGTGTGGTGAGAGTGTCTCTCCGAGGTATCCCTCCGCCCCCGACCACACCCGTCAGCTGGGATCTGGTGTGACAGGGGCTCTGCCAGGTAGTACACAGGCAGAAACACAAATCAAGGTACAGTCCAGGGCCTTATTTAACCCCACCTTGACATGACAGAATGAACCTCCCTCTCACCCTCATAGTGGAGAGGATTCACTCAGACAGACGTGTGTGTGTATGTGAGTGTGTGTGTGTGCATGATGCATATTTCATGTTTCACATGCGTGTGTGTGTTTGTATGTTAGAATGGAACTAGGACACAAAGGAGGCCAGACTACAGCCTGGCTACATGTAGCCAGGAGAGGAGAGTTTGTCATAACTGTGTATACAGTATGTACCCGCACACACACACACTTACATTTCGATTTCGATTTTTTATTTCTACATTTTAAACGTGTATTTTATGCCTCTAGGCAAATTTCTGGATGTTGTGATTTATTAATGATTCACTCTCACACACGCACACACACAGCCTAACAAAAGGGAACAACCACGTCAGCTGTTTCAGGACACTTTTTTGTTTAATGTTATTTATAAACAGCTTTTGAGTCTGGCATTGTTTGATAACCACATAGAAAGAGAGGGAGGGGGGGAGGGGGTAATGGTGATGATTGGCTGGTAGAGAAAGGACAGAATATTCAGTTATGAAAAGAAGGGAGACAAGTCAAGAAACAGGACAAAAATGTACCATGTATCTGGAATGAGTCAGCTAAACAACAAAAGATAGAACTGAAAATAATGAGTTTGTTGTGTTTTCTTTTTTTTTTTGAGGGATTGGGCGCTGCAGACACAACATATGCCTGCTGTATTCCTTACAAAAGTCACCCTCACAAGAACAGACAGACACAAAGTCAATATACATCACCTCTGGGTTCACAGCAGCACACACACAAGGTCACCAGCAGGGGGCTCTAATCCTAAACATGAGGAGGATTACACCAGTGACTGACGTTTGTTTGTTCTGAGAGCCAACATAGATACACATGGATTGGCGGATCAAGGTGGGAATACCAGTCACACACACACACACACACACACACACACACACACACACACACACACACACACACACAGGCCACATGCACATCACCCATCCCACTGATGGTACTGCAGATGTGGCCCGTGAACAAATCTAAACATGTTTAGTCATTTAGTTACATTATCTTTGTAGCCAGTATTCATGGGTTTCTCTGCTTTAGAATCATGACCTGTAAAGCCCCTGCACAACACCTGCACAGCTTTAAGTTATTTTGACTGATTTTGTTTAAATTTGGCAGAGATAATAAGCTAAATGCTTTAAGAGCAGCAATTTGCTTACTCAAAAAAAAACAAGGTTTCAGTTGTCTTGTGCTTGAGACAATGACACAGGAGAGATAAACAGGATAAACAGTCCTGAGAAGAAGTCTTATGCTGCATTCCATTCAGTCGGACGTTTCCCTTCTAAGTTGAATGGGTTCCCTTGCATCTGTTCAGAAAACACGGATGCCCCCATAAAAGTTATGTTTAATTTGTATATTTACCTATCAAAAATATCCGGGGGGGGGTAATCCATCAAAACAGATTAAAGAAAATCCATTTTTCTTTTAATAAATCTCGCTAATTTTTGTGAGTTCTGTTCCTGTGAGAGAATTACTGAAGAGGAATCCCTGCTGAGTAACCAATGTAGCATATGCATCTGAACTAGCCTGCTCCCTTCCACCAATGTATTTGAGGTTGCAAAACATGATGCTTATTCAAGGCAGGCTCATACAAGTGAGAATTACAGATAAAAAAAACAGATTAGACGATTGTCGCACATATTGATCACTGGCAATATGTCACAAAAAGACTAAATGAGAGTGGTGGTCTTTGCCTACCATGCAGGGACTGCTTATAGAGCTATATTAGCAATATCGTAATGATAGAAAAGGCGACAAAGTTGTGATAAATATGGCAAAGAAGAGACTGTGCTAAACCCCGACCCTTTTCCCAGTGTGTATTTTATATTCAGTGGTGATTTGTGTTGCATTTAGGTTCCACAATTGTATTTTGGATGGATGGATGGAATTGTATTTTTACTTTAATGTTGGTATTGTCAGTTCCAGTACCGTAAAGGTTTTATTTTTCTTACCAATGTTAGGGCACTATTACACAATTACCCACCTTGAAGCAGAAAGCGTTTTTAAACCGACATCATTGGCATTAGCTCTTACATAAGGTTGTTACAATAGGCCTACTTTATTTAGGTTTAGACACCTTGTTAAATAGCTAAAGTAATTTATATATAGGCTAGATTTCCTGTTTAAATCAGACTCTAACTGTAATTGAAGGCTGTTTTAATCGGGGTCATAATTCTTCCAAATATCAGGAAAGCACTCCAAATAGTAGTTTCCTACATTAATGTAAGCCTACTGGAAAAGTATTTAATGTGCCTTTTTCTCTCTTGTATTATTTAGAAAATAAGTGCTTCCACCTGTTCTTTGTAACTTTGTAACACAGCTAAATTAAGATAGCAGTTAGCCTGAACAAACAGTTAGCCTGGGAGGGAGCAGGCTAGTTCAGATGTATACATTTCCTTGATTATTGAGCAGGCATTCCTGTTAACCACAGTAATGAAACAGGACTCTCACTTAATAAGCCTGGATTTTCCTTTATCTGGTTTTATGGAATACTGATATTTGGGGTTCTGACTTAAATGTGTATTTTTATTCTCCAATTTCAATGGAATGCAATGCAATCATTCAGCCACATTAACTCAAAACAGCTGTGAGGGAAGCTACACAGTGGCTTTAATACATCTGTAATGCTAAATGAAAGTTAGCATCCTGGCTAATAATAATAAGAATCCCACCAGATGGCCCGTGTGTATCTATACATGGCTGAGATATAAGCACTAGCAGCTTTTGGGCTGAAGTAAAAGTCTGAATTGCATCTAAATAATATAAGGTGAGTAGAGCCTTGGTCTACAGTGCGTAGAGGTTATTCTGTGCAGGTGAATCTCAGGAGTTATGTGTCCATTTCTGCGGAGTCTTCTGTCCCTGCAGTCATTCAGTCCTCCCAAATGGAAGCTGGAACCTTGTATCTGGTTATATTTCTTTCTCTCCATGGGCTTAGCAGCATTTCGCTCAAAACTGTCCAATCAAGGCATCAAGATCCTTCCTGAAGTTCCCATTGGGGATCAATAAATTATTACCAATCCGGTCGATCCCTATGTGGCTCCGCTAATGTGGCAGATGGTGAATCATTTTCAACCGTGTGACCCCTTCAGTAGCTGATGTAACCTATGTGGATGGATATTGCAAATGTATGGTGGTTATAAGCACTTCTACCAGATTCTATGCTACCAACAATTAGTGGTAACCTAATCTGGTACGTTTAACAGTTGGTGATAGTCTGGTCCTCTCGGGTCATCCTCTTTGTTTCAAAGACAAAGACTTTTCACGCATTGTACAGTAATGTGGCCAGGCCACACATTATTGAGGAACAGTTTCTGTTTATTTTTACATTTTGTTGAACAAATTTGGTCAGGTGTTGAATTACCAGGCTAGATATTTCTGTTCGATAGCTTGAAACTTGTTGCTACAGGCACATTTACTTTTTAACTCCCTTCCATCAGCACGGCTTTAGTGGTATCTGACCATGGTTAATCAATTTCACTCACTGTAACACTTGCTACGCTAATGAAACCATTACTTCAGAATGGCTTTCAGATGCTACAGAGCAGAACCAGGTTACTTTGCAATATTGTTATTGTCACCGACACTCAACCCACTGTTGAACCCCAGTATGTGCTTCATAGAACATAGACTATAACTTAAGCCAAAGCTGTATGGTTTAAAGTAGCTTGTAACTGTGCTGTTTGTATTTGCTTCCATTTCTGTGTTATTAGCCAATACATCATAGCCATTACTTCCAAAACTGTTTTGAGTCCAAAAAGTGAGTAGACGCCCCATTTGTAAAAGACTGCATTCTTTCCACATGAGTAGCAAATGGAGGGTGGATTAAGAGTGTGATTTTTTTATTTATTTGAAAGTGTAAATGTAAACTGGAATTGAGCCTTGTGCTGTTTTATTTTCCTCAACTGTTCTTTATTCTCATTTGAAATGGATCATTGGCCTTTTATACTGCCGCCCATCCCTGCTTTTTCTTTTGGGGTAAACACACACATTGAGCGACTCATTCCAGCCACTGTCTCCAGAGGGCTGTGAGACCAGCGTAATGCCTCCCTTTGTTTCCCGCGGTGACATCATCAAAGAGTGACAGGCGCTGGTTATCCCTGACAGGCTGTGGGACCACATGGATACGGGAGCAGCTCCCCACACACTCATGTACATGAACAAGTATAAACACATGCCTCAGTTCACGCCCCCGAGGAGCGCGGTCCCGCGGGACCCCATTGGCTGGTGTCGGCGGCAGTAAAAACACCCCTCTCCCCTTCCCATCCCTCCTCAACGCAGGATCACGGCCGTGAGGGACAGCAGCAGAGCCAGTGGGAAGCAGAGGGCGTGCTGGGCCGGCCCCTCGTTGTTCACCCTCTGCACCCCGCTGGGCGGGCCGACGGAAGTCCTGGGGATGCACTTGTTCTTCCTGCGGGGCGGGGCGGACGCCTCGTACTTGCCCCCGTCCCCCCCGTAGTCCTTCTCCTGCCCCTCCCGCAGCAGCTGCACTTCGTTCGGCCCCCCTTTACCCTTGCGGCCCCTCCGGGTGCAGTTCCTGCGGCCGCCCTTAGGGGGCCGGGGCAGGGGCGAGGCCGAGGGCAGGCTGTACTGGTCCCCGTGCGGCAGGTAGGGCTGCAGGTGGTGGTTGTGGCGCTGGCGGTTCAGGTGGTTGAGGGACTCCCCGGGCTCGCCCTCCCCCACCCCGCGGCCCTCCCCCGAGGAGGGGGTGCAGGTGGGCAGCTCCTCCTTGCGCAGGCTCTTCAGGTCCCTCCCGGCGAGCTCAGGCGGCGCGGCGCACGCCAGCGAGGAGGTGGAGCCGCGGAAGCGCCGCAGCCAGTCCCAGAGCGACAGGGCCTTGCAGTCGCACTGCCAGGGGTTGTCGTTGAGCCGCAGGTACTCCAGGGCGGGCAGCAGTGCCAGGACAGCGCCCGACAGCTCCGGCAGGGAGTTGTTGAACAGGTAAAGGGTGGTGAGGCGCCGCAGGTCGTGGAAGGCCTGGCGGTCCACCCACTGGATGCGGTTATGGTGCAGGAGCAGGCGGTCCAGCACGCCCAGGCCGCGGAAGGTGTTCTGCCGCAGGCTCCACAGCCGGTTGCCGTGCAGGAAGAGGTGGCTGAGGTTCAGCAGGTCGATGAACAGGTCGTCCTCCAGGAACTCCAGCTGGTTGTCCTGTTGGGAGGCACACAGCAGCAGAGCCACCATGTAGGACGGACGGACAGACACACAGACAGACATCCTGTTAGGGTCAGCTCTTGTAGCTGCAGAGGCTGGTATGTAGCCTGCTAGCTGCTATTTCGATTTTGTAATGTAACGTTAGCCCCAATGACATGCTGCATGTCATTGCCCTAACAGAATGTTGCCTACTATAGCTTGTGTGTGACCTATTCCGCTAGGGACAAATGCACTTACATAGTAAGTCGCTTTGGATAAAGGCGTCTGCTTAATGCTGGTATTGTTAAATGTTAAAGATGAACAGATTCAGTGGGAGAATGCAATTAGTTCAGAGAGTATGCCTTAACTTAATCTGTGTATTAAAATAGTGTATGTGTAATCACAGTAAAAGTGCCGGAGGAACAGTACCCTCAGGTGACACTTTATATGGTATTCTTGCTGCATTTTAAGTGGTTGGTTACTCTTTAAAGTGAAACTTCTGTTAAACTCTCAACTTTGAAGCATACTTAGCTATTACATACTACAACAATCCCCTCCCAGAGGCCTCCAAAATATTACAGTAATCACCACAATCAGCCTAGTCGCTTTTTATCTATCATGGTCATGAATTCATGTGCTTTATTTATGTCATTTGCGCGTGAGCTATCTCTATATCTCTATCTCTGCATTATTCTGTTTGGCTGTGTTATAGCAGCATAACAGAAAAGAACATCCATTCAGTAGATCACGTTCAACTTGTGTCAAGGATGTTCTAACCAGCGACTCGTTGCAAGCCTGTCTGATGTTCTACAATGCAAACACGTGAGCATTAAACCCTGTAGTACAAAGTGTGCTATATATTCAGAAGCACATCATGGTAAATGTGTTCAA
Organism: Amblyopsis rosae; assembly: GCA_025399935.1. Taxonomy (NCBI): domain Eukaryota; kingdom Metazoa; phylum Chordata; class Actinopteri; order Percopsiformes; family Amblyopsidae; genus Amblyopsis; species Amblyopsis rosae. The sequence goes on along the minus strand of JAODTR010043324.1, from coordinate 29,777 downwards.
TGGACAGTGAGTTGGAGCTGCAGCTTGTCTGTTTAGCGGGCTCAATACTGACCTAAACACACACACACACAGATAAGGAGAACATCCTCATTGTGTATATTGACCGTTAGTAGTAGCTTCATGCTGCGTCAGCTTGTTCTAGCTCCAGTACTCAGTGTATGTAACCTACTTATACATAGTCAATATCTATTGATTCCCTGTCAATGCTAATGCACGTGAGAGTCTTTACGCACAGCACAGTACAAGCTTCTTCTGCCTAAACAAACCATGAAATGAATGTCAATACGCACTGTATCTATCCAGCATTACAATGACTGCTATTGCCTTTCTGCAGCGATTGGACGCAGTATCTCCTTCAGCCAGCAGTAGCCTCAGTGAATCATGCTCTATTCCCAGCGCTCAGGCTAACAGCCCCTGTATCGTTTCATCAACTCTCTGTTTATCTGCAGTGAGTGCAGCGCTGGGCCAACGGAAAGATTATGTCCCTATTCAGTCGTGTCCCACAGATGACAAATGCCGATATAAAAAAGAGGCTTGCTGTTATGACCCAAGGGTGGTCTTGGGGAGTAGGGGATGCATCGTGTATAATGTAATGTAACATTATGGGGGATGAAAAAACTGTATTGTGAAAGAGCCCAAGCCAAAATAACAAAACAAAAAGTGTATAAAATAATGCTGTTAGCTGCGGTACCAGGCTTTGTTCACATTCATTTACTCTTCCCTTGGTCTCGCAGACTGACAACAAGGCTGGCACCAGCTCCAAAAAACGTTTAGAATTTGCATATTCACACACAGAATTACTGAGTTTCCTGATTGGACGCTAACAATAGGCTAATGGAGGGGGAGGTGCACTAATCAAGATGGACACCACCCAGGATGGATTGTGGCTGATGATGCAGTTATTGAGTTCAATAGTAATGCATTCTTATTGGCCATTCCTGCTCATCCAATGAGCACAAGCTCCACCCAGCTTCAGCTATTAACACAAATACGGTCTACTTAAGGAATTTTAAACCAAAACTACGACTTTGTAATGTAATGTTCCAACCACAGGCGTTATTCTAGGCACAAAAAGAGTAGCCGAGCTCCACCTGACTATTGCTATCAGCGCATTTTTTGCTGAGATTATACTCCACAAACCCTGTTTTAACAGTAGCTCTAAACACGCACCATTGGTAATGTTTGCAGTCGTTTCCTCCTACTGGATGTAGACCTCTGGTTAATGAAACTATTAGAGCAGTCTACAACTGTTTGTATTACTTCATCTAGCTCTATCACCATATTGAAACAGGCTTGACTTCAACGTCATCGCATTTAGCAAAGATGATTGGTCCACCAACAGGTGACCATGGTTTCCAGACTATAATCTCATAGGTAGCAGAATCTGCTACCTATGGCCTACGCCCATTACAATGCAATGACTGCAACAACATTTACTTTGTGAGTAGGGTCTGGACATGCGCCGTGGATTAAGTCTGGCACCAGGCCAAATGACAGAGGGTCCCTTGACAGAGGGTAAACTGGCTGTTTACCTGCATGTAGAGATACTGCAGGTTACTGAGGCCTTCAAAGATGCCCGCTGGCAGGGTGACCAGGCCACAGTGGTACAGGTGCAGCGCGTGGAGCCGGCCCAGGCCCTGGAAGGTGTCCGAGGCCAGGGCCCTCAGGTAGCGGTTGTCCCCCAGGTCCAGCTCTTCCAGGCGGTCGAAGCCGTGGAAGGTGGAGGGCTGGATGTAGGAGATGTTGTTTGAGTACAGCCACAGCATGGCCGTGGTCGGGGAGAAGTGGCCCCGCAGCAGCCGCTGGATCTTGTTGTTCTGCAGGAAGATGCGCTCGCTCTGGGCCGGGATGCCCTCGGGCACGGCGTGGAAGTTGTGGGCCTGGCACGACACGGTGCTGGGCGATGTGTAGCAGATGCAGTGGCGCGGGCAGGGCAGAGACAGGTCCAGGCCGCAGAGCACCAGCAGGAGCTCCACCCCACCACAACCTGAGGAGAGGAGGGGGGAGAGAAGAAGGCAGACAGTGAAGCACAAGCGGAGAAACTAAGAGGAATAATTGAATTGGCGAAGCCCAACCGTGCTTATCAGGAGCATCTTCAACAATACACCGGCTGACCTCAGTTTACTAAGACAACAATAGGAATGCTTCACTGCAGGCAAGATCTAGTTCTGGCACTAATTAAACACGAACCTACATACAAACACTATACAGCATACTGGTTTTTATTTCCTAATGTGTCACACTTACAGTACCTTGAAGTGTAACTGAATGCTATTGCTATGAATGAACCCCTCATCCACTACAGTGGGTGTTGCACTGCAATTCTGTTGATTTGTCCTACCATGTCAGATTGTCCTATACTAGTCAGATATTCCTACCGTAACATTAAATGTATCTACCAGACCAAATAATAGGCAGTATCATGATTTGACATGTAAAATTAAAGTGGCCCAATTATGCTAATTCTCACTGTTCATAGGTTCATTTTTAGGTTCTACTGCAGTGGTCTCCAATAGTTGGCCAGGTCGGGCTCGCAAGAGCAAAATGTCTGGCCTGCAACGAGCCATCGGCAAATGTAAAGCACAATAAAAACACATTTCTGAAAAAGTCTCTAAAGCATTTAAATTGATCGGTGCGCTGTAACTGTCTTATGTTTGTGTCAGAGTTTGACACGCACGCACCGGCACACATATTCTCTGAAGACCCACCCTGTCTTCGATTGGCTCTCTGTAACCAAACAACGAACATAGCCAATCAATAGACAGAGTAGGAGCTGGTCTTTTGCTTAATGCATTGAGTGGACTAAACGTTCTGAATGACGCCTTTCATTACGATCTAATTTTATATAAAATGTATACCATCTGATTCTGATATTAAATGCATGAGAAAATGTTGACACAATCGTGGACTTATCCTTCCTGGCATTCATTGAACATTAAGTAAATGTTCCATCGTCCTCAACGCAGGATAGGTAAGCCGGTTGGCCTGTTAGTAGCTACAGTCAGGCAAACTAAAAGAAAGGTGGCAATGTTTACATGGAATAACATCTTTTAAAACAAAAAGCCACAGAGGAAGGACAAAGCTCTGCAAAAATTTGCTTCTGTGAGAAATTGAAGTTTGGAGATACAGTAGCGGAGACTGAGACTGCAGCTATGTAAGCTACCTAATGCTAATATTGGGGCTGTTTTTAAGTTTGTTTGTGCTACTGATATCTCAATTAAACACTGAAATGAATGTAAATGTGCCACAAAAGGCTATTCATTATTTGGGCTGGTTAAAACATGCTTGGCCGGTCGATAATTGTCACTTTGCTCACTAATTGGTTCTATTCTATCTATTTTTGCCAATTCATCAATGTTATTGTGGTATAATGAATTGTAACAACAATACTGAGCATAAACAGTGCAGCATTCAGTAGTACTACCTAACTACTAAGTATATACCAAGTATTTTGCCTCACAGTCACACACTGATGGTGATTGCTGCTATGCAAGGTGCGACCAACCACTGGGAGCAGAGGGGGTAAGAGGTTAGGCATAGGTCAACACAGGGGTTAGAACACACGACCTTCCGGCTGGGAGTCAAACACCCAGACCACATCCTGCCCCAGTACAAATTAATACAACTGCCCAACAGTCTTCTTTGCTCACAGTCTCACTTAACTCTTATTGAGGTGAATGTGAATGTGGCTATAGAGATGCTGATAGGTAGCTGTCTGTAGAAAGCTGATTGGACATTCTGCAGATGGACACGGTTTAATAACAATAAGCATTCATGCTATTGTAGGTATGCAGACATAGTCAGTCTATTGTAGAAATGTTTCATGTTATTTGCCTCAGGATACTAGGCTACTTGCTGTATAGAGCTGTTGCTTGTACAGTAGTATCTTTGTAGGTCATAACATTTTGGCCATTGTGTAAAATTAATTGGGGAACCCTGATCTACTAGAATAGATTTACATGCTTACATATTACATGCTCTCTGCTGTGCGACTATAAACACTGTTGCGGTGGCTATTATTACATTGCCTTCAATTCTGCCTCATCCCTTCGAGCCAGTCGGACCATGAAACTCAGGTAAACCATATTCACAGGCAAGCTGGACCGGAGGTGAAGCCTTTCATAGTGGTAAGTGCCTAACTTGCTGGCCGGTGAGAAAGAATTGTGTTATATGATAGCGTCACCATGCAATGGAAGGAAGGAAAGGAACATTGTTTCAGGAAGCTGAGAAGCCTCTGTCTGTTCTGAGCAGCCTCTGTTCTTGTAGTATGTCATGTATAATTGTATGTATTTCAATATACGATGTATGATATAAAACACTTCAATTAAATACAACTTAATTCTGAAAACGGTGAACATATAGTCAGCGTGCACATTTATATTGAGGTAAGGAACTGTTTAACAAATGTTGAATTGGGATTGAACCTTTTTTATCTAATAATAGCAGACCCTAAGAGCACTTAAGTATTTGTTTTACCTCATAATGATTATGACTAGAATCACCGCCTTTATTCTACCAGTCCCGCGTTCATGCTTTTATATTGTTGTGGGGAATAATAATCAAATATTTCAACACACACACACACACACATACACACCTCTTATTCACTGGCGGTGTTCAGGTGCGTGTGCGTGTGTGTGTGTGTGTGTGTGTGTGTGTGTGTGCGTGCATGCACACGTGTGTGACCGCGTGTGTGTAGTGCCATGGTGTGATGCTGTTTTGTGTTTTAATAATACATCCAATAATAAGAAACTGTGTGTGTTGTGATACAGCTACTTTGGACCAACCTCCAAGGTAATGGAGTTTCTCACACAGACACACAACACACAGAAAGGCACGCACAGCAGCCTGTCGGCAGCACACTGTGTATATCCTTTGGTTATCCTCTAAAGGCAGCAGGAAATCAATGCGTACCTTGCCTACAAGGTACGCACACACACCGCACACACAATACATTCCCACAATGTAAGACGCTATGAGGAGGGGTGGCCAGCAATGGGGGGCATTGAATGAGTGGGCGAGGGGGTCAAAAATCTATCATCTTATGAAGGGGACATGTGTTCCATGATTTCAGATTCCCCCAGAAATATAATGTATTTATTGGTCTACACTGGTGTTTGTGTTTATGCAGTGTGACAGAGCATGTGGCGTATTTGTATTTGTCTGCTTGTGTGTGACCTTTATCCTAAGTGTGTGTGTGCGTTGTATATCTGCGTGCAAACAGGCTCTATTTGACAATCCTCTCCAACAACAGGGTTACACCATTTCATTTTGGTATATCATTGCACCAACGTTAACATTGTATAGTCTTTTTCTATGGGGCACTGGTAGAACATAATAGAATAACCCCAGAATGAAGTGTGCCACCCGTAGAACTATATAATGGTTCCACCGCACAAGGCCTCGCGCCTATAAGGGTCTCACGCCTGCACATGGCCAGTGAAGTGATCCATTCATTTCTGTGGGGAGCAAGCAATTGTGAGCTCATGCATTATCATGATCGATCATGACAACAGACCATAGCCTTTAGTTTCCCAATGTGACCGTTGGCATGTGTGTGTGTGTGTGTAGGCTACTGGTCTACAATCATAAGACCTGAAATGTTCACCATTCATCAAGTCACATCTGCTCTGTGTTGATGATGTCAGTTTTAGTGTTTTATTTAGATTCATCTGGCCTTCCACCTGTCATTCACGCAAGTGTAAGCGTAATATCATCACGAATGTTGCACCTAGACCACATATTACATCAAGCAGCTCTTTTCTTTAGCTTGTTTTAGTTTGTAGCTGTTGCATAGGCTACTGCAGAGGTCTTCAACCCTGGTCCTGGGGGACCCCTGCCCTGCATGTTGTAGATGTATCCATGCTCCAACACACCTGACTCTAATGAATGGGTCGTTATCAGGCTTCTGCAGAGCTAGATGACGGGGTTGGGGAACACTGTATGGGCTTGTAGAGCCAGCTGTTGCACAGGCTACTGTATGCTTTTCCTTGCGTCAAGTCTGCGTTGGCTAAATGCATCAAGATCTGCCTACTTGACAGGAGAAATATTTTGATTGACATGCACAACCACCACATAAGTCGATGATCAAATTGAACGTTATTAAACTGAAGCATGTGTCGGGAAACAAACAACACGTGTCAGACTGTTTGCAACTCTGTTAAGTGGGCTACAGTTACTGCTGGAAATAAATGGATAGATTAAATGAGTAAATAAAATACTTAATTTGCATAATGCAAGAATTACATATATAGCCTTGTGAGTGACAATGCTAACAGCCAGTGAAAATCTTCTACCCCACTTTGTGAAAGTGCTGGCATGCTTACAGGGGTATACTGTATGTACTGTATCAGAAGAGTTACTTATGTGATGTAGTGCTAATGAACAGAAGAAGCTGAGACGTTGTGGACATGTCTTCCTTTTAGCTAAAGGGGGTAGTGGTACTGCATTATGTAATGTCTTCTTATTTACTGTAAATTAAGCAACTACTTAAAACAAAACCACATATATGTTCAGGGACAATTCACACATAACATATTGTATTTGTTGTCTCTAAGTAGCAAGTAAGTAAGCACATATTCAACTGTAGTCCCTGTTTACTTGGTTTTGCATTCATGCATTGAATAAACGTCACAGAAAATAAAATGAACACTGTAAAGAAAAGATTGGCTACGGTTACAAAAATTTTTTTACAAAGGGGATATGAAACATATACATTGGCATATACATTGACTCTACAATGATTGACTAAAGTGACATTTTGGGCCCATGTTTCAAAGATTTTTCACCCCGCACCAAGTTGACTGAATCATTTTTGTCAAGTGACAATTATTTCGATGAAGCACTGATTGTAGCTTTAAAGACTAAGAGCACTGCACAAGAACTGCTTTCAAATGTTCCAGTGCAGTAGCACAAACCCGCTGCGTTGCAGGCTGGTAGCAACAGCCCCATGCTGACCTTAATCATATAGCACAAGTGCTTACTGCTTCACAGGCCTGACTCAGTGCCTCTGTCAGGTTAACCGCCCTATGCCAAGCCAACCTTTCTGGCCACATCTATGTTTTTCAATGCCTTGCTATCTGTCTAGCTTGAGGTCTCTCTCGCCCCCTCTCTCTGTCTGGTTTGAGGTCTTTCTCGCCTGCTGGTTATTTGTCTAAAGTATTATTCTCTTCCCCTCCCTTTCAGATATTCACCCAAAGCTTCATCAAGCACAGCCAGGGTTCAATTACGAGAGCTGTCTCACTTTCCCAGCCCACCACCGTGCACACCCTTCCTTGCTGACGCGCAACGCACACACACACACACGGACTGTCATCTACAACGGAGCTTCTAGAGACACCTGCCACTCATATTCCCAAACACACTAGAAGAAAGCTCAGGAGAAGAGACATGGAAGAGAAACATGAAAGTGGTGGCATTGAGAGGGCCGTTTGTGGTTGGGGTGTGGGGGGCCTTTCATTTAGCACACATGCAATGTACGGGCAGATCAATTCACATATACAGTACAGTCTGCAGAGTCACATATGGAGTCAGGTGCATGCACGCACGCACACACACAAAGCCAACATGTAGACTCACATACACAAACATAAAAACACATATTCTAGATGGAGTGTCTCACACAAGCACACATGCACAGAAACACACAAACGCACACCACGTCAGACGTGCAGGCACATGCATGCACACACACACACACAGACAGACCTACGTGCATGCTTGCACAATATAATGGAAATTTAATAATTAATAATTCATTAAACAATAGATGTCACACATGCATGTGTGTGGGCACACACATGTACGCATGCAGACAGAGGCAGTTGCATTAAGAAGCACGCACACACACACACCGAAAAGCAAACACACTCACATAAATAGTTCAAACATGCACACACATACACAATCCCTGCTAATTAAACAGCAGCAGGATTACAGCAGTGAGATGCTGTAAAAAAGATTGAAAAATAACAGGAGAGAGAGAGAGAGAGAGAGAGAGAGAGAGAGAGATAATGCATATATATTTGTGAGTGGCAGAAGCCAAACCAGCAAGGCAGAAAGAGGGCGATACACGATACAGGGAGAGGGAGACAGAACCAGTGCTTCCAGTCAGGCCATGCAGACCTCTTGTTGGCCATTAATTTGGTTTAGCATAATCCCCACAGATCATTAGGCGACACTCATTCCAACTGTGATGGATCTCTGGCTGGAGTTAAAGAGAGATTTAGCTAGATAATCTCACTCTTTTTGTGGAATGCTGTCACCATGACACCCGTCTTCATACTGGTCTATACCAGAGCCATGGAAATAACAGATTTACGCCAACGGAAGTTTGAAATTTTCAAAGGTCACATGGTTCACATGGCAAAATAGTTCCAGGAAGTTCTTGGTGGACAATTTGAATATATATATATATATATATCCATATATATATGGATATATATATATATATACACACACAGATATATAACTACATTTTTTTTGTTAATTAGTAGGCAATAAATGCAATTTATTTATAGAATTTATGATGATTTATGATTATATAAAGTATTAATGATGTACGTAGATTTAAAGGACCCATTCGACGAAAACCAAGTAATTCTAGTTGTTTTTGGAATTACCAATGTCGTGACACTGAGAAGTAGTAAGCCTTCAAAGTGGACTGTTTATGGCAAGCCGTTTTGACATTTATTTAGTATGTTAGCTTCCTGGTCTGTATTGGCTAAAAGAGAGGCGGGGAAACAGGGGAATGAGAGAAAATAGCATATGTTGCGTAGATTACTGCCGAAAGTTTGTTTGGTAACGCCCCTATGAGGATATGGCCAGCTACGTAGTGTCAGTGAAATATGCAAGGCAATGAACTGATGACGATCGCCAGTACGGTACATAAACCGTAAGTAAAAGTTTAATGTTCAACATTTGCAGATGACCAAATCTGTAATCTGTAAATCTATTTTTTGATACAGTAACTGCAGGCTACCATTGCATAAACGAGTGCAGTACAGGCATATTATCAAGAGTGATGTGACATCAATATACATTAGATTAATATAAGATATTGTTCAGAAACCGTAAACGGATTAGAAATAGGCTGCTTAAATAATGTGTTGATTTACTTAACCTAAACATTGCTCATTGATACAGACGCACTCGCGTGCCATACCGAAATTGTATCCCCTGCTGGAAACGGGTTATCAGTTTTGGTACCGCAAGTAATAATGTTTTTATCTGGGTCAGTGATCAGTCAAATCATACAAAACATTGAATGTTACGTCCGTGATAATAACAAAGATAAAATATGTCTTTGTTTAATTTTAACGTTTCTTGTTTAACTGAATAGCCTATCATTTTGTGTTGTTGTTAGCATCTAGCAGCTAGCCACCTATCTATCATAGCCCTGTAGCGGCAAGAACGGCTGAGGTTTCATGCTATGTAACCCTTTATTAATTAATTAATACGTGCTAATGGGTACATCGCTGTTTAGCGGGCAGAGATGGCTGCGATGTTGCGCTATGATATAATTTAACCTTCATTCATGAAATAATGTGCTTAATAAATACATGGCTAGTTATCAAAATGTAACACCGTTCCTACACAGGGCTGGGTGACCAAGTTGCTGCTGAGTTGTTGACATGAACAACCATGAACTACATTCTGCCGCATGTATCCTTTACTGTAGGCTGGACGGCGAGGCAGAATTAATGCGCAATATTAATACCTTGAAAACACTGCTGAAATTAAACCATATGTGGTCCAAAACCCATAAGACTATGTTCAAACCGAGTTTGAGTAGCCTGCACCGGTACTAGACAACACATGATGACTTCTTTAGGACTCGAAATTCAATGTGAGACTTGAGACTTAACTTGGACTTGCCCATCTTGACTTGCAACTTGACTTGGACTTGTGTGCTAAGACTTGGAACTTACTTGTGACTTGAAAAGCAATGACTTGTTCCCACCTCTGCTCTGGTCCATACCAGCTACAATTCTCTTTGACATAGAAATGAACATTTCCTAAGTTGTAAAAACAGATAAGCATATAAAGTAAATAGCCAAGAAACTACATGAAATAAATAAAATACAAGAATAAGAAAATAAAACAAGTAAAGATGAAATGATAACAAATAGCTAATTTTATAATGGGTAAAAGTAATGCTAATATGGTAAACGGCTATTAAAAAAACAATGTTGTTTCAATGTAATATAAATCACATGATTTGCGTCACTGTGTGAAGGTAAGTCTTTTACAGACACCTTTTGGAGGATGTGATGTTATATCATAGCCTATAGCAACACAACACTACTGCAGTTAAATCATAGGCTATAGCAACACAACACCAGTGATGTTAAATAATAGGCTATAGCAACACAACACCAGTGATGTTAAATCATAGGCTATAGCAACACAACACCAGTGATGTTAAATCATAGGCTATAGCAACACAACCCTAGTGATGTTAAATCATAGCCTATAGCTACACAACCCTAGTGCAGTTAAATCATAGGCTATAGCATTAGCAACACAACACCAGTGCAGTTAAATCATAGCCTATAGCAACACAACGCCAGTGCAGTTAAATCATTGTCTATAGCAAAACAACACTAGTGATGTTAAAGCATAGCCTATAGCAACACAACCCTAGTGCAGTTAAATCATAGCCTATAGCAACACAACACCAGCGCCATCTCCTCAGACAGCCCCTCACGGTCGGTTGCCTTACAGCTGGTTCCGCAGCCATTTTTAGCACTGTCACAGATATGTTGTGATAATGGTGCCCGGAGAACAAGACATTGCCGGTGTGGAATCCTTCAGCTCCAAGCTGACACTAGTGGTCCTATCTCCAGCTGAGCAATCTCTCCTGAAGGTATCAGCCCTGTTTATAACTAACGCTCAAACATACAGATCTCAATGATGGGACTATTTTCATACACACTCTCATGGTTACAGAATCGATCTGTCCTGGAGAGCCGGCAGTCTCTTCTCACTGTAAAATCACTTTGCCCAATCAGCAAGTAGTCCTACTAGCCTTCGCAAAAAAGGTTTCGATTGCATTTTAGTTTCTAACCAAGCTAGTATTTCTAACCAAATAGATTTCTAGCATAGCTGCTACTGCTAGAGATTAAAGCAAATGTAAGATCTGGTTTTGTATCGGCAATTTCAAATTATGTCAGTATAACATTTTTAGGGGTGATCCAGAAAAACACAAGGCATGTCCAATTTTAAGGTGTGGCATAATTTAAGTATTGCAACCAATCATCTCTGACCTACCACTCTCAGACAGTCAGACAGTAGAGATAATGCTAGGGCCTGTTTAAAATAAATCTGAATTGTTAAGCAATCTGTCCAAATGAAAATAAAAAAATATGGGAAAATCTACAGGAGCAGACCGTCAAGGTTCTCATTCAGTGACCACTCAAAGTACCAGAAATCCATAAAACAAGCATTGCTTCCAAATCGTTGGGCGACCCAGTGAAGTAGCACTAATAGCTAATTCCTGCTAAGTGAAACAGATACAGCAGCACAATTGTGTTCTGAATCATTATCGCTTCATATAATTTTCACTCTGATTGCAGCTGCTGGAGAGAATCACGTGTAATTGTTTTATATGGATCGTATTCAAAGAATTCTCAGTTAAAAACGAGAGGTTTCCAGGTTACAGTATGTAGGCTGGAAGTATAAACAGCAGTCAAAATTATTACCTCTACAATCACAGAATGATGAAAGATTTCAGATCTGGCACTGTCACAAAATTTTTTTTTTTAACAATTTAAAGTGTTTTATGACAGCTCACAATAGAGTCCTATAATCCAGTTTTTTGGAGCCAGGTAGAAAATATGTAGTCTCTTCAATAATTGACTTTTTCAGAACAATAGTTTTCTGCACAATATAGCACTTTACTGTATGTTATTTACAGTGCTTCAGTGCGGAAGTTTGCATAAAACACCATACTGTGACTGCATGTCCATGAAAAGACATTCAAGTAATTGTAGGCACATAAGAAAATCCAATTTCCCAGCGGGTGAATGAATGGATTATGTGTGCTAGTGTACCTGGTATTGTTAATTGCAGTAGATAGATTGTGTAGATATTTTGCTCAGTGACCATGGATTAGATTTTCTGCCAGGCACAGACCACCCGTGGCAGGGCAGTGTGCAAAGTGTGTGTCTCTCTCTCTCTCTCTCTCTCTCTCTGTGTCTCTCTCACTCTCTCTCACTGTGTCTCTGTGGCTCCACCTTAGCCGCCTGTCCCCGCTTCCCAAATCTGTGGCATCTGTTCACGAGGCAACGTACTGGTCCATTAAAAGACACATGTGCACACACATAGACTACAGTGTGTGTGTGTGCATACATGGGCGAGTGTAAAAATAACCTGGACCCTCTTTGCATGCGGTAATTGGGTCGTTTACGGGGTCTATGTCTAACACTAATCAGGCTCTAATTATACTTCAGAAACACCCCTCCCCCCCCCAATCTTCATGCACTCTATTTAGCTCCTATAGCGCAGGTGTGCTATAGGACAGAGCTGCTAACGCAGGCTGAATGAGGACCACACACACACACACACACACACACACGCACACGCATGCAGATCTAAGCGTGTCTGCATGGGTGTACTGTAGATATACCTTGACGTATGCACGCACACACTCAGCGGAGCATAGAGACAGCAATCATACAAATTTCACAGTTGACTGATCCTAATCTGGCAGACCTTTTTGCATCTGAATTCTGTGTGTGTGTGTGTGTGTGTGTGTGTGTGTGTGTTTGTGAATGTATTTTTGCATGGATGCATTTTGCAAGTGTGTTTGTGTACTGTATGTTATTATTTATGTCATATGTAGGAGTGGAACATACGGTACTGTGTGTGTCTGTAGGTCTCTCTCCTGAGCCGGGCCATCACTGTATCTGGAACATTCCATGGCAGTTATCCTCAGTGGAGAGCGACAAGGAATGGGCCTGTCCAAAAAGCCGATGAGAGGCGAAAAGAGAGAGTAGCAATGGTGGGGGATGGGATTGAGGGGGAGGTGTGGGGGGTGACATCTGCAGCAGATCGGCTGCTGCTTCTCTAAATAGCTGTTTGTCCAATTCCCACAGCACATCTTGCTTTCTGCTTTTTGCACTTAAATCATTCTTGGCTCCTTCTCTCTGCCAAAGATATGAATCACCCATACTTTGTCACAAGCCTCCGTGTTTATTTAGCTTCCCATCCGTCTTCCGCGCAATAACTGTTAAAAGTACATCAGTGCCATTATGATTGCATATATCTTTCACTGCGTAGGCTGCCTCTAACTGTTAGTTCTGAGGAATCATCTATGTGTTTATATCCACATCTCAGAGGCTCGGGAGTTACACTGGTAAATCTGAGATAGGGTTTGCAAGAGAGGGAACAAAATGGATGAGTTAGCAGGCTCTGATAAATGAAATTAAAGGAGAAATACGTGGTATTCTGTTTAGTTAGTGACTTTTTCCTGAAAACCTTTAGGATTTCAGGTTTTGCTACGTCGGACGGTGTCGAGTAGTGATTTGGTAATACATCTGAGGATGTATGTATTTTAAATGACCCTTAATGCTGCATAATGTTATACTGTTTTTTTTCTATTACTGTGTATGCATGATTAGTGTTTACATTCCCCTTCCCATACAGTCAGTAGTTTCCTTTGTTTAAAATCCAGAGAAAGAGATTTCAAGGTCAGAGCCTTGATCTCTAGGAACAGATTGGAGCACACAGCAGGGAGCTCTTTTATTGGTTACACACCTATATATATTCTTAGGAGATTTGGTCATCGTTCAACTTGATTGGCTAAAACCACAGGGGCCTTTATCGCTAAGGCTAACTGATGGAAATGAAGCTCTGTTGGGAAAGCTTAGCAAGAGATGTAAAAACATTACACAAACAAATTTGCAATTAACATTCAATAACCTCTAGGGGTGAAGAAACAAAATGATGACTTAATGAATCAAAGAACGAATGGATTAATCATTAGGTCAAACTGTCTAACTGATATATTACAATAATCCTTTAATAAAGGTAAATTAAATTGTACTTATATATTAAATGTATACTATTTAACACAAGCATGCCCCGCACCAGTGGAGGGAAACAAAGGAGGCATACAAGGTGGGGCAACAGAGAAACAGACAAAAACAGACATCCGTCAGGACGTACAATGGGGACAATCGGAGACAGGGGAAGGATGTATGGGGGGAAAACAGGAGGCCGTCACATCTTCTCTCGATCAGCTAAAGAAAGATGAATTGTGGAAGGAGCGCATGTTGTTTAAACTCCTCAATCAGTCATAGAACCTGGCTTTCAATGCTGCCCACTAACCCCCATCATAAGTCACGATGCCTGACTGGTGTGAAGGTGAGACTACCTGGAAAATGTTCATGCTGTGATTCTTGCCACCTCTTTGTTTTGCACAATTCCTTCCTCTCTCTCTCTCTCTCTCTCTCTCTCTCTCTCTCAATCTTGCTCTCTCTCGCTCTATTCCTTACTCCTTGTTAATTTTCTTTATTGCTTGGTAAATTATTGCTTGGTAAATAAAGGCCCAATATCCATTTCCCCCTGGAAATTGTAGGTATAGGCTACACAAAGCTAGCCTGGCTCCGCCCGACTATTGCTCTCAGCTCAATTTATTATCGCTGAGATTACAGTCTGGAAACCCTGATCACGTTAGTGTTCGCAAAGCCACACTGCTGTACAGCGGCCCAATCAGCATGGGTTAGTGAGATGACGTTGAAGTCAAGCGTGTTTCTAAATGGTGGTAGAACGATCAAAACACTTGTGGCAACGGCGATTGGTTCAGCTCTGTCCATTAGTTTCAAAATTGACCAGAAGTTTACGCCAAGTAGGAGTATACGACTCTGAACACTTCCCAATGGATCGTGGCCAGACCTATTCACAAAGTGAATATGGTCTGGTTACACCAGGCTAACACCAAGCATGCATATATCTGTCATCAATCTTCATCTCACGAATGCACATTATGCTATCTTCAAATCGTATTCAATTTGAGAAAACAACCAGCCAAGGCTGCTGAAGTAGGTCAATAGTCTTAATGATATAGTACATACATTCTGATAGCATATGATAATAAAAATAAGAAGATGTAGTACAATGTTCTGCTAAATTAAGCTTTAAAGATATAGTATGCATCATTGTTGTACGTGTACTCACTGTATGTTGCTTTGAATAAAAGTGTTTGCTGAAATGATAAACAAAATTCAGTACATGGTGCCTACAACTCAACATCGAGTAATTAGCTACTCTACAGGAACAAACACAGGTATTTTATTTTAGAATAGGTGATTAATCCACTCTAAACTATTAGACTTTGAACACGGTCTACAATGGCCGTACCGTTTGATGGATGGTACACTGAGGAAACATTATGTAGAGAATCATGTGAGTCAATAGTTTAGATAAATCTGGCTTAAGTCAATATACAGACAAAATACATTTGACCTCGCAAAATGTATATATATATATATATATAATATGCATTTCTTCTTAGTCTTTATTTTACAGTTCATTCTTTTTTTCTACTTTCTCCCACTCGTGACTGCTAATTCTCTGTATACTCCTGTTGATATTTTATGTTCATCCCTTGACTATTTCTGAAGTGTTACTCTCTTTCTCTTGCAAAAATGCCCACTTGAAAATTACATGGCGAAATAATGCAATATCTTGCGTGCGCACAGAACTATGCTTGTGAAATCCCAATTACAGTCGCTAACACACTGAGCAAGGACGAGGCTTTTCCCTCCAAAATGGGCACGTCTCTTTGTGATTCAGGCTTTTGAAATATTGCAGGAGTTATTTCATTGGGAGAAGCGTGCCTCCTCTCTCCTTCACCTGAGGCGTGAGAGGAGAGAGAACTGTCCCTGATCTCTCTCTATCTCTTTCTGTCACTCTCTTCGTACGACACACATCACGTCCACATAAATGGTTTCCTTCACACCCAAGGCCACACACAAACACACACCTCCATGCACAGTTATACACCCACACACACAACCACACACACACACACACACACAATGGGAGAATTCATTACAAACATCAAAATCTGTCTGTGTACAGTAGCTGTGTGTATGTAGGCTATGTACTGTAATGACAAGAGTGTATTTGTGGTCATTGTGTGTGTACACAGTGTGTGCCTGGGTGTTTGAGTTTGATATCTCTATCTCTATTTTTCTTGTTTGTGCATTGTTGTACTTTTAGCTCAACAGTGTGTTTGTGTGTGCGCACGTGTGATATTACTTTCAAATAGCCATGCCTGGTAGTTTGCATCTGTGTGTGTGTGTGTGTGTGCGTGCGTGCGTGCGTGCGTGCGTGCGTGTGTCTTGTCTGCAAGGCTGTCATTAGCTGGCAGGGAACATGTTGTCTATAAAATGCAATGCAAGTTTGCACACACACACACACACACACACACACACACACACTCTGTCGCTGACATTGCTCTGCTGCAGGGCTTTACACGGTCTCTGAGGTAAAGCATATGCCAGCTTCAGGCCCCGCCCCCCAATGTTATTTATCTGCATCTCTGTGTCTCTTCCTCAATAAGATCCCATATGCCAGAGAGCCCCCAGCTCTCCATGTGCCCCTTTGAAGAGCAGCAGATTAAAAAAACAAACGTTTGGAAATTCATAAATGAATTTCCAAACGTTCTTTGCTCACACTCGCATGTGTGTGCACAAGTACATTTACACGCGCACACACACACACCATTAATATATAGACATACATTTATATATTTAATGCACCAAGATTGTGACACAAAGCACATACACACGTCAGAAAAGAAATGAATTGGAAGTTTAAAAAATGCCTCTACCGGTACATGTACCGTATATGTGGAAATGCTGTTGATGAGAACGCTTGCTAACTTTGAGCTAAAATCAAAACAATAATCCTGTAATGTTTTCAGCATGCACAGAGAATGGTCAGCTACCGAAATGCGAGGAGATATTTGGTGAATTTGACAAAAAGTGTATTTGCTTACATTTAGTTTGCAATAGCTGACTTTACCTTTAATCTTTGGGAAAATGTGATCTATAAAACACCATGTTGGTTTGTGAAATATAAACAACAACACTATGTAAACTATCTAATTAAACGACATGTTTGGATCTAATGAACAAACACAAACGTATCAATGATATACTGTATGTACACACAAAGACTCATCTCAATATCACTGTTTGCACATTTGCTAAAATCTAAATAAAAAACTTTTGCTCTGCTTTTTAGATTGTTCTCCTGAAAAGACAATGTGAGAGCAGAAACCTTTCAGGTAAAATTGGACATGTCTGCACCGCCCACCTTGTCACGAACTTCATATGCTGTCTGTGAAAGACAGCATGCATCGGACTTCCAGCTATCGAACTCACAACAAGCAGAAGTCATCATCGATCACGATGGACTACCATCCATCCATACATACTGTACATATACATCCATATATCCATATGTATACTGTATGTAACTGTATGCATACTGTGGCAGCCCGGCCACTACATGTCGGGTGCCGGCTCGGCCAACGGGCCGCTACATACAAGATACCTCACACAGTGGAGAAGCCACAGGTGTGAGCGATCAACCACTCAAGCGAACCCAGGAAGCGATGGTAAAAGGCTGAGAACACCAGAGAGCAAGTAGGGAGGTCAGTGGGCTACTCTCTCCACTTTAAACCCTGGTGTGAGTATTGGCGACAGTGGAACGAATAGTGAAGGAGATTGGATTGTGGACTGGATATTGGACTGCCCCTGGATTACCCATAACTGATGTTGTTTGCCTTTTCTGTATATCTGATAGCGACTGCGGACCAAAGACTTCCCGATCACCTCAAGGAATGGACTGACGACATCCCCGACCAGCCACTTGGTTAATCAATTAATCGTACCTCTGAGTCGGGTGTTATATTCCTCACACTACGGGATGCCACAATACACTACACACTGTTGTGTGTCACAACCACGCCCTCTGACACCATATAGCTCATCCGCTTGTTATTTTTCTTCCAGATGTTATCCCCAATCAGTCCCTGTGTATTTAATATGCATGTTTTCTAAACATTACATTTATAAATCAAATGTATTTTCAGAAAAACAGGAAATGCACATGTTTTTGAAGAGATTTCTCTCAACCTCAGTCACAAAGCGTGTTCAATCCACAAAGGACATCACAAACAAATAAAGATTAAATTCTGCAACTTCAAATGTGCCTTTTTTTTTTGTGTAAATTAAATAATAGTACTCTATTGTGATGAGCCATATCAGTGCTTATGTTAACATTGACAAAATCCTTGTTTTTGTAAAATCGCAATTTTATGGGCTCAAAATAGCTCTACACGTCATATCCATTTAAAAATAGCCTGGCAGGCTGCCAAGTATAGTTCTTGTCTGCTCCTGTATCATCAAATTCAAATCTTA
Source organism: Amblyopsis rosae (assembly GCA_025399935.1). Taxonomy (NCBI): domain Eukaryota; kingdom Metazoa; phylum Chordata; class Actinopteri; order Percopsiformes; family Amblyopsidae; genus Amblyopsis; species Amblyopsis rosae. Next base: position 11,340 of record JAODTR010043324.1, on the reverse strand, counting down.
ATGTTAATGCCCTCACTCACAACAGATTCTGCATGTCACCAAAATGATCCACAAAACAGCATATTATTTATGTGGTTCATGAACGTCAATGATTCAGCTCAGACATTTATAATAAACTGCATTATACACCCTTTTGAATACTGTACTTTGTGGAAATGACATATCAGAATATACACTATGGCAAGCCCAAAGGACAATAAATATCCCAGAACAGCTCAGTGGCGCATAAAGCATATAAAATAGTATTTCACCTGACACAGCTTTCAATCAATATCAATAACCTAGCCGGCTATTTAGAAATGTACTTACTTCCTGATTCTGTGGAGGTGAAAATACAGTTTTAGTGCTCAAGCACTATAAGGTATATGTTAAAAGTAGTTTGGTGAATCTAGAACCACATGAAAAAAAGAAGACAAACTACCCTGCCAAGATTTTGCATACTTGACTGTTTGCAACCGCGTCTGTTTTATCACAATTCTGACCATTTCATTAGGATGCACAATTTTGCAGCTGGCCAATTCCACGACAGTCCATGCAGACACTGGTGAAATGAAGACAACAGTCAAAACAAACGTGCACATTCTTTCATTCAATTAATGCCAGTCTTACACCATATGACTTCGAAGTGATTTCACTCTCGCTGGCAAATTTCCAATGATGGAATAAAATCATGAGATATTTGCTACAGTTGTGCTATATTCCAATCATCTTGATCGTTTTTTCTGATAAAACCCACCCTGTTAAATATTATCATATGTTTTTAATCTTGGCTCATGCAAAATCAGTCTGTGACTAATTACACATTGTCTTCAGATGTGAGAGGTCTGTTCAGTCTTTTCAGTGTTCTAGTGTATGATTAGCATAAATGTTCTGCTAAAGAGAAGAAATTCCACATTCTAAAATGCTGCATGTCAATCAAACAGGATCCCCTAAACGCTCAGACATTCCTGCAAAGAGGTCTAATTAGCTGACAAGTTGACTCATGTTGTGTTCGTGTACAACTGTATGTGCTCATATGCTGTCTCTCTCTGAGTGTTTCTTTAAAAATGCCATAGCAGACTTACTGTAAGTGTACAGTATACTTCAGTATGTACATCCAGAACATTCTATGTAGCTCCTAAAATACCTCACTGTAGCCTCTGCCTGGAGACAGACGGACGAGTGAAGGGAGGAGAAAGTGTAAAAATGTGAGAGAGCATGCAGGAAAGAGAGGACTACATGAATAATAGCTGATTTATAATGGATGACAAGTTGACCAAGTTCTTTATCTCTCTATCTCTCTGCTTCTCCATCTCCCACACGCTATTTCCCCCTTCCAACTTGCTTCTGTGCTTCGCCGATGTGACACGGCAGACGTCAGTCACTTCAAGTCACTTCTCCGAGCTACACCCTTTCCCTGAGCCTCTAAGCTAGCTGGCTAGCAGCTAGCTATAATACAGGCTGCCCTACTCTGTAGACAAAAGTAGATTACAAAGGCAGGTAAGCAAAATGTTAAACCTGAATATGATAATTAATTGCAATTACTATTGTGTTGAGTTTGTCTTTCCAAGTGAATCCAATATTAGTACTGACATTAAAAAAAGCTATGCTCAAATGATTCTGCATCTAGTGGAGGAAAGTATTGCACATGTCTGATAAAAGTAGAAATAATAGTAATAAGATGACAGCTTATCAACAAGTGCAATAGCTTTACCAGTTGGGAATAGTGCATATAAGTAAGTACATTTAGATGTCAATAATTCATGAATGCGGGCTAAGCCTCTACTAGGGCTGTCTGGGGACATGCTCCCCCAGAAAAGAAAATGTAATCCCCCCAAAGTTTTTATTATGCATTTTTACAGTAATATCTGGTGTATGTTTGTTTTTTGTCAAGTTTGTGTTAGACACCATCCACTTAAAATCCACAAAACACACAAAAAAAAGGTACAACATGGCTCTAATATGTAGCAAGAATATAATATACGTATGGCTAGTAGTGCATAGGAAAAGCAGGTCAGTTGTTTATAATGATAGATATACAGGTATGCTTAGGAGGGGTAATCATATTTTAATATCAAGTCCCTGGAATGTTATCCCATGCACCCTCACTTTATGGTAAATGTTGGCTACTCCAAAATAAGCAGTAAACCCTGATGAATGCCACAGACATATGACATTATCACTGTATTTGACAAATAAGCCATGCTGTATAAATATATAAATTTATAGGTGTACAGCTAGACTAGACTGAAATAGAATCGAAAATAATATTTTTCAAAATGTTAGTTTTTCTATTCTAACATTGCTTTTACATCAAAGTAAACATGGGGAGAGAAATGCTTCGGACAATGCTAAAAAATGCTCCCAGGCTATGCAAGTTAGGTTAACCAGTTTTTTCACACAAGGCTGTCAAAGTCTCTAATACACAAAATACAAATAAATATGTATTTATATATATAAACATAAATATAATCTAATGACTACTATACAGTCTACTGTATATATAAAAACAAAGACTCCATCAGATGTCGGGGAACAAGGACAATGATGAGAAGTGGGCTACTAGAACAAAACACACATGGACAAGGACAGAGAATACTGAACTTATGGAATGCTACTATAACTGCAGGCCCAAGGAAAGATAGTATGCAACATATGTGGGAAATATGGAGTAGTAGAACACCAACATCCACGCTGACTAAAAAGCAGGTAACCCAATGCTCTAACATCAATAGAAGGAAGCTGGAGATTGAGAGGCTCCAACAGAACGGGAATACTGCTGAGCAGCATAGTGATGCTGAGCTGGCCCACAGGAGTCATGACAACTACATCCTCTGAGCTGGGGATGATGACGGTGGCTAAATATGATCACCCCCAGTGCCATCAGAAAAGACACTTGCAGATGTTAACACAGTGATATGCACTATCCCCACTACCAGCATCACGGAAACAACTGCGCTTGTATGACACGGCAGCAGTACTCCTGGAGACACTTGGGTATATCATCAAGAATGCATTATGCAGAGAGTGCCCTCCATGGAGAAGAAAGCTTGAAGCCAAGACCAAGAAGCCCCAGTGAGATGTTAGTTGGCTAACAGAGGTGCTGAAGGGTGTCATGAGAGACAGGTCCTGCATAGATAAGAAATGCAGCAAGCTGTCCAAAGGTGAGGCTCTAAAGATAGATAAACATATGCAGCTCTGGCTGCTACACTGAAGAGATACACAAGAAAAGCAGAGGCCAAGTTAATAAATGGCCTGCTCTCCAAAGACCCAGCTAAGGTGTGCTCGCAGCTACAAGGGAACAATAGCACGGTGCCAGACCCAAACATTACAGTAGCAGTACACTCCTGCCTGAAGAAGCCAACAGTGCTGCATGAACACTTGGCAGCACAAATGAGTGTGATGCTAACAGCAGGCTAACACAGAGCAGGACAATCCTTATCAGGATCCCCACAAGGGTAAAACACCTTCAAACGACCTCTCCACAACATAGAAGCTCCTCCCACGCATAACAGCAGCTAAGTTGAGTAGACACATGAGCAAAGGTAAGAGGGGCATTGGAAACAACCCAAGAGGGTCAAAGCACCAGCTAATTGGTCGATAGAGCAATCACCAAAGACTAGACTAGACAGACCAACCTGCGCACTGCCTGGATTGACTACAAGAAAGACTACGACCCAATACCCCACTCATGGATACTAGAGCGTGGCACTATACAATGCTAAAAAAGCAAAACTAACCTTCATCAGAAACTCACTGCAGCTGTGGAGAACAACACTAGGAGCCAACTCCAAGGCCATAGCACAAGTCACCATCAAATGCGGCATATACAGGGTGAGGAAGAGTAGCTCCAGCAGATTCCAGGTACAACAATCGTGCTCTCTGTCCAGAAGAGTACAGGCCTAGGAACAGCTAAAGGCTGGGTTACACTACCCAATTTTCACAATCTTAACATATTTGAAAAAAAAATAAAATAATTTGCATGCCGATTATCAGGATTAAGAGAAAACCAAGCATTATACACTACCAGACTGCTGTCACCAGACTACACTCAAGCAAAAACACAATCCATTGCTAGGAGGCACAAGACACAGTAGTGAACTTATGAATGAATGTTACAGGCCGTTTTTGTTGGGAATTCAGTTAGCAAATACTGTTTAACCTCCTGAAACCTGACGTCCTCATGCAAGGACATTACATTTTGGGTTGTCTGCAGCATCATACTTAGCTCCCCTACTGGAGCCCCATTCAGGGTCTCATTCAGGGCGCATCACACCCTGGGCGCATCACAACCTGGGCAACTCCAGAGTAGAATAAAGTCCATTCCCTATTCAGGAGTATGGTTCCAGAACCAAGACTATGTGTAGAGGTAAGTCCCACCAGATCTAAATGGTAGCGCTCCACCTCCCGTACAAGTTCTGGCTCCTTCACCCACAGCGAGGTGACATTCCACGTCCCCAGAGCTAGCCTTTGTCGCCCGAGTCTCACACCCATATTATGACAGCGCACCTGACCCCCACGGTTCCGCCCATAGGTTGGAGAGGAAAGTCCAACGTTGCTTGTTCAGGCTGTGCGCGGCAAACCCAGCCACCAGGCGCCCCCCAGCGAGCCCTCCCTCTGTGCCTGGCTCCAGACGGGGGCCCTGGGCTTCCTCCGTGCAGCTGAAGGGGAGGACGCAGGCGCACATAGCTGCCGCTTATCATTTGGTGTATAATATATTTTAGAGGCTGAAACATTATTAGCATATATTATTTATTTTTATTAGGTTAAGTTATCTGTTTTTGAAGACATCCAACGTTCTTTTATCCCCATATTTGCTCTACCATTATTTGAATTACGAAAATTCCTTGGCTAGCTAGACTGAGCTACTAGCATACAGCAGTGTAGGATACTGGTACCAACGTAGTCCCGGAGGGGTTCTACTGTACACATCAATTTAAACCGAATTTCCTATCTATTTTTCATAAATTTGGCACTTCAGCTTATGTTTGGATCCACTAGTAAAGGACTATTTTATATTTTTTTCACCAACAGCGGCTGTGTTTTCGACACTTCTCACCTGCTCCAGTGGACTACAGCAGCAGTACCAGTATCCCTCCATTATCTAGTCAACATCATCTCGCCTTTTCTCTGATGTGGAATAACACCGTCCCCATCTCATCTCTTCTAAAATACTCCGTAGCTGAACTGCTACGGTACAGTACGCCCCATATCAAACCTTTCTTTCCTCTCCAAGACACTTGAGACGGTGGTGGCCTCTCATCTCCTCAACCATTTAAATTCCAAAAAACTTAACTTAAAACCATCCTCATCCATCTTGACCTGACTGCAGCCTTGGACACCATCTCCCACCCACTCCTCCTGGAATGTCTGGCTGCCATTGGTATTTCAGGAGTCGCACTTTCCTGGTTCTCCTTATCTCTCAGACCGCCAACAATTCGTCCAGCTGAAATCCCACAGATCAAGATGTGAGGCAGTCTCACTGGGTGTCCCTCAAAGCTCGGTGCTGAAACCTCTGTTGTCCATCATATACCTCCTACCCTTGGGCATGATCATGAGACACCAAAACATTGACTTTCACTGCTATGCGGACGACACCCAGCTCAACATCTCCACTGAATCCACCTCACCCTCCCCCCCATCTCCCTCACCAACTGCCTTCAGGACATCCAGAGCTGGATGACTCTAAACGCCCTTAAACTAAACAACAGCAAGACAGAGGTCCTGCTTATCGGCTCCAAATCCGTAGAGTTAATATCTGAGGATGCGCCAAAGGAAGCAGGATACACGGCCAATACGCCTGGTAGCCATCTTGCGCACGCGTAATTAAAAGCAAGTATATCACGGGCTTTAATTTCTGAGGACGCGCACAAACTACGCTCCAAAGGAATGCAGGATACGCATCCAATATGCCATGGTAGCCATCTTGCATACACGTATGCATTGGTAAAAGCAAGTTTATCGTGTGCTTAAGCCTTAAGATACTCTGCAGAAATATTAAACTCCCAGGCCTCTGGTATGGACCTGAGCTTAAGGAAGACATACAGTACACACCATGCACCAAAAAGTGTTGAGGGATGAGAAAATATACATACATTATAGATAAAGTATGCGCCATACACATGTTATTTACATAAACCAAAAAAAAGCATGCACACAGTATAGTGGTGACAGGTGCTGTATATTTGTTGTTACCAAATTCATTCACAAAAGCATTTCTTCATAGCTTTTGACAGTTATACCTGTCAACCACTTGGCAAATATATGAATTTAGTACTCTACCATTCTGTGTTGTTTTGTCTACCACAGTTTAAATTTGTATGTAAGCTCATAAGCCACTATCCCCACTGTGTCACCCTGGTGTCCCAGAGACCTCCCATGGTACACCTCTGCTGGGTTTATTGTACACATCAAAACACATCGCTGAGCAAATACAAACAGACACAGCCACGGATAATAGCTACGCAAGCGTATGTAGCCTCTCTCCTTTGTTCACCCTGGCATTTCTGAGAGAATCAGTCCACGTTCCGCTAACTCATTTATTTTGGATGTAGCGAAGATGAGCAAGGTTTAAATAATTAAGTATGACAAAAATAGGAAAGTGAAAAGGAGTGCAAGAAGGCAAGGCACCTCCTTTCATAGTTCAACAGCATACATGTGCAATTTCTCTAAATACAGTGCAGTACCTACAATGTGATTATAGACTGCAAACTACAACAAATAAAGATGAAAGTGGTAAATGTTTCTCATTGGAGCAAATATGAAAGATATGTCAGTGAGTGAGAGGGGGAATACCACTATTAGGCCCATATACAGTATATATACATATTGTATATGTATATACATTATTTACACTATATTTAGGTTGCTGGTTGCGTATATTGTATAGTTTTCCCTCTGTGTTGATGAGTGCCTCAATAGTCTCTCTCCTGCAATAGCAGCAGCATGGAGGGTGCTGGGGAGAACATGGACTGAAATATTTAACACAAATCCTCCTGGAGCAGCTGCCCAGCAGCACAGTATGTGACACTGGGCTTTCTCAGAACCATGTTCCGCTACAGTGGTTCTGCTTCACTACCAGCCGTTCATTAAAATAAAATAAAAGTGAAGAAAAAAACTAATTGGCATCTTTCAACATTAACAAGGCCAAACATAATTTAAAATACATTTAACAAGCTTTTTCAATTACTGCGTCATGACCGAATAGGTCGGAACCACAGTATTAAAGAATTAGGAAAATGGCAAGTGAAAAAAGAATGACAATATAGACAAAGTATGTCTTGAGTAAATGTAAACTATCACAAGGACTTTGCTTGTGTCACCTTTGGAAATTTAAATTAAATTTACATTTCACAGCTGGAAAGCAGCACTTGTTTAAATTAGATTTTATTAATTTGACAACATAATAGAACACCCTGTGTGTTTCTGATGGCAGGATGTGTTTGTACTGTTTTAGAAATGTGCAAATCGTATATTTTTATTATAATGTCTCCATTGCAAAACTGTAAAAAGAATGTTTGAAGTATAAAATACTACTAACATAATCGCAAAGCCTTAATGTCTTAATAAAGAAATCCTCTTCAAACTTTCGACCTTCAAACTTAAAATAACAATGAGTGAATTTACCCGACAGGGATCAATACAGTATAATCTAGAAGACGTTAAATTAGCTATTGAGATCTAATGCAAAAAATGCTTTCTTATTAACTTCTATTCATTCGTATTGTAAATTATTATGTTTTAGAGCCAAGTACCTGGCAGCTGCTAAAAGTGCTTCGACATTTTGTATCTGCTTGATATCAACAAATGCAAGCCTACGCAAAACCCTACATGCTTATAAACCATGAGTATTGTTTCCAAAATAATAATGTTACATACTTTACAACATAATTGGACTAGTGTACGCACATTTTAAAATTATAACATTAACATTTTTTATTCCCTGCAGGTTTATCACTAATATGATGAGATCCCACAGGGTTTATGTGTCTATACCGTGCTGTGTGACTGACAGTTGGGGTAATTATACTTCAGCAGTGACGGTGACCTCTACACGACCCCATGGTTTTAATTCTAGAGCCCCAGCCCAACCCAGACACTGACATCAATGTGCACTTCACCCACAGAAAATGGACCTGACAAATTGAAAAATATAGATTCAGAGACAACAGCATAAAAGAGTAAAGATGATAAATAAAATATGACATTATCAAACTTAACAGATAGACATCAGAGGTTTTTGCCTTTCCAGTGTTTCCTGTTCTCTGTAACATATAGTCTCTTGAACATAAAACTGGTTAATTTGGCTAAAAATTATGATTACATTTTTCTACAGCAATATCCCATGCTGATTTTAATTAAAATGTGTCTAACAAAACTGAATACCCACAGACAGCAGATCAACTTTATAAAGTAAAGAAACACAATATAGTGTTCATCTCTGGGTAAGTCTTAAAGCAAAATGATTGGATCTCTTCTTATCCAAACTGACTGGTTATGAGAGCACATAACATGGATTGTTAAACCATCTAAGCTTGGAACACATAACATGTTATAGACGAGCTAATTGCTGATGCTTTTATGCAGCTTTATGTATTTAAATTAAGTGAATAAAAAAATGCATCCACAGGCCAGGAAAGATATAGTACTAAAATAAAATTTAAGATAAATAATCTGCACAAAGAAATTCCACCATGCATATTGTATACTGTAGTTAGTTGAACACACTAAAAGTCTACAGACACCGCATTTAATTCTACTGTAAATGAAATAGCTTCAATTGCCTGGGATAAAACATTTCAATATTTTGTGGAAAGAATGTAAACAACAAAATAATGTTTTTATGACATAAATGTTGTTTGCAAATTGTTCAATAACTGCATTAATTAACATATTATGGGCAACCAAATACAGTATAGGCCAAGTAACTTAGAATATTTACTTTACTGAATTAGCTAACTGGTTAATAGTAAAAGCTCTTTGGGAAATAAAGATAATATTTTCCAAAATTTACTAAACTAAATAATCACATAACTTAATCAGAGTTGTTGGTCATGGTATGCTTACCAAGAACATTACATTTAGACTATGAAACAATTTAATATAATCAAAACATATAAACATATGATGACACAGTGGTGGCTATGCCATCCCGGGCCTCAGCGTAATTTGAACACTCCTCTCTCCACTGTTTGTTTGGGTGGGTGATTTTACTAGCATCAACGGTAGTATTGCATTGAGTTAAGCTTCAAACGCGAAGTATGCTACTCCGGTGATATGAAAGTGTAACTTTGTAGTGATTACAAATAACCTTGGTTTCGTTACCTCCGTCGTCTGGAAGAGATTTAAAATTAAAATGTCCATGTTACCTTTCTCCATATTTCTGTCCCAGCTAGTTCGTCTCTGTTCCGGTTCATGTGAGCACAACATCCCACCCCTCCGTGACCCCTTGGTCTGTCTGTATTCAGGGTATTCCGAGCCAGTGAGCAACGCAGACTCAAAATAATCAAAAATAAAGATTTTTAAAAAACGGTGTTAACACAAGATAAAATAATCGGCATTAATTAATTAATGCGTTAACACGGTATCTTGCCCAGCCCTAATATTATATATATATATATATATATATATATATATATATATATATATATTAGGATTGACATCACCAAACTCTTCTTTAGTGATGTGGGCAACATGGCACAGTGGGCAAAGCGGGGTGCCGTGATTAATTTGAACCCCCCTAACTGCTAACTTAGGGAATCGTGTACTGTGTTAGCACCAGTTTTAGGCGTAATTTTGATGCACTTTGCGCCTTAAAACATGGCATTGCATGTATGAAGAGCACACGCATGGCTAAAACGCTATTCTGCCTGCTGAAGGAACACAGGATTGCAAGTTGCACTTTCCTATTCATGCATACATTCATGGGAGGGTCGAGGGGAGATTGGGATTGTCGCGCAAAGAGAGAGTGATTGCCTATTCTGTTGAATGTATGAAAACTCCAATGCAAAGCACAAAACGGTTTTGAGGTGAAACTTCTCCGCCTCTGAAAAGCAGGTGTTATCCCAGTTAGCCTGTTTCTTTGAACAGGGGATGCATGCAACGGAAAGATTAATCTCAGCAAGATGAAGACACAGGCCATGGAGAGACGTGCTGAAGGATTTGATTGCTTTTGTGGTGTTAAAATAAATGTTTATTCCACTTCTTTCACTTAAATTTTATAGTCACCCGAACAAAATAATTTTGGGGTAGAATGACGCCCCTGTTATCTCTAGGTTTGATGATAGACAAGTAGGCTATTCATAAATAGGTCTACTTCGTCTGCTGTTCCATTGCATTCGGGCACCGCAACATATGGATATGGCTGGACTACTCCCCGTGTTTACTCCAAGTTTAGAGGGTGTTGCCAAGCGTTGTCAGCCACGAGTACATCCAAAGTAAAATGGGATGGCACAGCGTGCGCTCTCTGCCGTCTGGCTGCACTCGCTCACGATCGTTCATGAATGTGTGTGTGAATGGGTGAATGTGAGGAAATTCTATAAAACGCATTGAGTGGCTGGAAGGTAATAAAGTTCTAAATACTGTAACTGCAGTCCATTTACCATTTATTCCAGGGTTATACGCAAGCCTCTTTCAGTTGTTTGTTTCTGGATGTTTCTCCTTTCAATCTCTTCTCCGGGAGGTGAAATACATGCTCAATTGGGTTAAGGTCTGGTAATGAACTTGGCCAGTCTAAAACCGTTCATGTTTTCTCCCTGAAGTCCTTTGTTGGCAGTGTGTTTTGTGTCAGTCTTGCTGCATGATGATGAAGTTCCTCACAGTTAGTTTGGATGCATTTCTCCATAGACATAATGATTTTGTGGACTTCTGAATGAATCCTGCTGCTATACCACCATAAGTTACATCATCAATCAATATTGGTGAGCCTATCCAGAAGCAGCCATGCAAGCCCAAGCAATGTCACTTCCTCCACTGTGCTTCACAGATGAGCTTGTATGTTCACACATTCATACACCAATGGTGATTGCTGCCATGCAAGGTGCGACCAACCACAAGGAGCAGGTAGGGGGTGTTAGGCATGTTGCTCAAGGATGCTTACAGGTAGGTCAACACCAGGGTTCAAACCCACAACCTTCCAGCTGGAAGCCCAACACCCAGACCACTAGACCATCCTGTCCCTGTACGTTTTGTCTCATGAGCATGTCCCTTCTTTCTTGGGCATCACTTTGGTCGAGGTTAATCTTGATCTTGTCGGTCCATCCAATTTTGTTTGAGAATATCTGTGACCGTTGTGACGAAAAGAGAGCTGAGCCGGAAGGCAAAGCTCTCGATCTTCCGGGCAATTTTCGTTCCTACCCTCAC
>JAODTR010043313.1:0-19367 GCA_025399935.1 Amblyopsis rosae | reverse complement strand
GTTCTCAACTCGGATCTGTCGCTGTCGCTGGGAGACTTTGTCGCTGAGCGTAGCTCCGCCCTCTGTCGCCGAGGTACACTTGCGTCCATTGGAAATGAATTGGAACGTGCCTCTTTGCGAGCTGAACACGTCGGCGGTGTGAATGCAGGGTTACTGTACACATACCACCTTTAACCTTCCCTTTTCTAAATTCCATTTGGATGGTCTGTGGTCTCTGATGAAATGCTCCTACCTTTAAAAATCTGTACATTGATCATTGACAACACACAGACAGTACTTCCTTCTCCATGACACTCTAATGGAATGCAATACTGTAATACCTCAGTGGCTTGATTTATACTTTATATTATATATATTATAGGCCAAGGATGGAGGCAGCCCCCATAGACAGACCCAAATAATTATGAACAGACAGGCACGTTTAGCACTTTAACTGCTCACAACAGCTATAACTCAGAAGATACTTATTCCATATTCTCCTACCACATCGGGACATCTGGGTCATTAGCCATGTCATTGGCGTATGACTTTTTTCTAAGATATTTCACAGGTGCAAAAGCTCATTCAAGGCCACGGTTGAACTCTTCATTAAGGCAACCAGCTTTAATAAATGTGTCACGTAGCACAGAACATATTTTATTGCTGCCAAATCTTAATTACCTTCATGAGGAATTTGTCTCCCTCACTGGCACGCACAGATTTTATGGGTCTCTCAATGGTGCTCTGTTCCTTAATAATCTATCAGTTAGCTTAGTTGTGGGAGCTGCATGGCATTGAATGCTGATTAGCCAAGCAGGATAGGAGAAGAATCGATTAAACTTTTTCATCTCAAATAACTCTTAATGCATCACTGTTCAGCTCAACACTTGTGTGGGAGGGAAACTATAATAATCTATGGTGGTAATAAAAAAAAAAAGATAACAAGGTGATGGGCCATTGCTCGGGCTTATTGACTGATTGCAGATCATATTATAATGACTAAACCAAGGAGCCAAAACAGGACAAATATATCTGTCACAAAATAGGATAGAATGCAACCTGCATCAGTAATGCAATAGGAGCATGGAGCTGACATTGACTAATAACAGAGCGCCATGCAGAATTTACTGAAACCCAAATTGGGTCAAAAGTAAGTATCGCCACTTTCATTCGAAGCTTAAATGTTGTGTTTGTGGATCAATAGAGCATCCATGAAATCTGCTTGCATCTCTGCTCCTCTCTCCTGAATGTACGTGTGCATTGGTCCGTAGTTTTAGGCATATGTTACATTTAATGTCTTCTCCATAGCAGAGAGTTGACATTTACAGCCTCAGAAGCCAAAGTACCATTCAGTGCTCTTACTTAACGGCAAGGGTACATCAGACAAGCGCCTTGAACCAAAGCAAGTGTGTGAATAGTTTGATCAGTCGGTTGCAATTGCATCAGTTTCCGGCTTCTGTTTTTTAGACAGTGAAGTGGATAACCTTTTTTTCCCCTATCCCCTCCTGATATTTGTAATATGACCATAAACTTTAAGCAGGCACGATTGATTTAATGAGATGTTGGTCCAGTCAGTCTAGTCAGTTCACATGAGGAGACATCTCCACAGGGATCCCAGAAGGAGTGTTCACCACAAAGCACTTAAATTCTGCCTGTGTGTCTTAAAGGACCCAGGTTAATCTTCATTCGGCAGCAAACTGCAGCTCAATTAAGGAGAAACAGAGAAGAGAGGGGCGAATCCTAGCAGCCCTTAATAATGAATAGAAGGAAATATAGCGTTAACCTGCAGACATTACAAGACAGAACACCACATTCGGCAAATTAAGCTGTTCACTCTCACTTAGGGTGCACTCTGTGTGTGTCTTTCTCCATACATAACAAACCTTATTTATTTGTTCATTCAGCACAGACCAAGACCTAAGAGAAATAAGTATTAAAAAATAATAAGTATGATTCATATATTCTGTGGATATTGTGACTGTGTTTGTGTCTGCAGTAGAATAATGCAATATTTCCAGGGTTTGTGAGTGTACTGTTTATTCACTGGTATGTGCTCAATATTTAACCTATATGAACCAAATATGTGTAGTTATAACATTATAAAATATACTGTATATAATGTCTGTATATGTCTTCATATATATATATATATATATATATATATATACATATGAAGCGATCATTGAGCTCTAATAATCAGGTGTGTGTGTGTGTGTATGTGTGTTCCTGTCCCAGAGGAATTAAAGGAGCACCTGCAGAGCTTTGTGGACGAGACCAACAGCCAGCGAGGTTCTGGTTTTATCAAGCTGATCCACCATGACAGACAGGAAGGCCTGATCAGGTCCAGGGTCAGCGGCTGGAGAGCAGCTTCTGCCCCGGTCGTCGCTCTCTTTGATGCTCACGTAGAATTTAACACTGGCTGGTGAGTAGATGACTCAATACAGTCTATGTTTGAGCTATGGTCGTAGCATTACACTTGCTGTGGTGAATGCTGTCCAATTCAAGATAGGGTTAGTCATTCTTGAGAATGCTTGCTAATTTCAAGCCTAAATCAAAACAAATGATCTCAGAAGCTCTGCCCCATACATTGAAACACATTATTGTTTGCCATTTTGTTTATGTTCCTATTTACAAAGCCAGGGCTGTGTATAAGTGCCGGATACTTTTTTCAGCATGCACAGATAACGGTAAGATAGAAAAATGCGAGAATATATGTGGTGAATTTCACCAAGTGAAAGTGCATTAGCTGAAAGTGCATTAGCTTAGCGTGTATTAGCTTAGTGTGCAATAGTTGATACTCTCACTGTCCGTTTACCTTTTTTGTGGCCACTGTCTCTGTCTTCTATGGCTCTTTCTTGCTCTCTATCCCTCTCTCTCTCTCTTACATTGAAAATATAAACATATACATCCTTTGTTGTAAAGAAAGTATTTTGTGAAATCTACTTTCTAGAAGCAGGTCAGAGAACATGTCACTTACGTATACCCGTTTCTCAACTAGAGTTGCCTCAGATTTGCTGAGATAGCTTGTTGCACTGCATTGCAGAGAAAGTAAAAGTATGCTTAGCCGAAAGAATTAAGATAGAAATCATCCTTCATGCTTCTCTACCAATGACATTTTCTAGGGCTTTATGCCTTGCCTTTGGAGACCTCCACACTTCTGTGAAATCCCACACACATCCCCTTTCCACCAGAATCAACAAGTTGGACTATGTGCAGCTTTTTAGTCTCCTTTAATTGTGCTACACGACTACAATACCAGCAAAAAATGCCACTGCTTTATGCCTTTATACTTTCATACCATGGATTGTGTTCGCTGGTCATTCTGAGTGAGGAGCATTCTAACGAGTGTTTACTTTACACTGTAAGGAGGTGCTATTTATAATCTAAGCGGACGGTCCTCTCTCCACCTAACTGACGTAGTGAAGAGAGTGACAGCAGCCATTAAGGCTACAGTAGTCAAACCCTGCAGTGGCAGTGCAAGACGTTAGCGGGGATCTTGTTGCTGTCAAGACAACAACAGCTATAAAGAGTCATCAGGGAGCTGCTATCTAGCCATTAGTAAGAGCAGCCAGCAGAGATAACACAAGGCAGTAGTTCAGAGTGGCTAAGGGCCCAAACACATTTTATCTGAACAGCATGTGGATAATGGATTCCCCAAGTGTCTTTGTGGCATGGTTGACTATTACTAAGGCGTTTTTTGGCCAATCAGATTACACACTTATAACACACTCCATAGCATCAATTGTGCTAATGTATTCTTACTGATTTAAATGCTGAGTTTCAGAATAATTGCACAGTTCAAGAGATTCTTCCTTTCTTGTTTTAATCATAGTTTAATGTTGTACTGTACGCCTTACTGCAGACTCTTAAAACAGCAAGTCTATGCTGTATTCAACATGACAACTCTCACAGGCTCACAGTTAACACTTTGTTGGCAAAATTTTTCTGTGTGCGTGTGTGTGTGTGTGTGTCACACAGAACATAGAAACACACCTTTATTACAGTGTCTCGACCATGTCTCAAGCAGCATTTGTTGCTGTTGTGTTTTCATAGGCACTCAAATGCTTGTTACCCCTTCCCATCTGCCCACACACATTCTCTGCATTGACGCTTCATCAGAAATGCACGTGTTTACAAGCAGGTCACACAGAAAGCCAACGCAGTGCTATGAGGATAGCGGCGTCTGTCTAATGAAATGGTGTCGCGATACAGCTGAGTTGAAGCTAAATCCGTTCTGCTCCCTTGCTGTACACCAGCAGACACATGGCTGCACACGTTTCTTATTAGCGTTGACATGGTTTTGATGCTGTTATGAACTCGCGTGTCTGTGAAACGAGCACTATTTCACATGCAGTTTTGGAGTGGTTGAGAGCATGAATATCATAATACATCCAGGCCTTTAGAACGCATTTGATCGCACAGATGGATCTCTTTGATGAGAAGGATGGCTGTGGAGCGATTTCATATTGAATGTATCTGCACACAGCACACCTGCCCTTATATAGCCTAGTGTTTATGGGACGTTTCCTATGCTAATAGCAAACAGAATCAGCCAAGCTCTTCCAACGTATGAAGTGGGATTCATCATTCAGCGCACCATGAGTATGAACAGATGTGTTGGTTAAGAACAGATTAGGAGGTTAAGAATGTTTTGTGCATCTGTAGTTTACTTCTTTTTTTCTTTTAACATAAAATTAAGAGGAAATATAATGTTTCTGCATGAGGCCCATTGCCTCAATGACACTTCTCTTATTCCATATCATCCTCAGATGCCCTGGCGCACAACCCCTTTTTTGTGAAGAAATTGACAAATTGGTTTGTTATTATGGGCAAAGCAGTGACTGTTTCATCCACCACAATGTCCCCTCCAAGATGTAATTATCTGCTTTCATGGTGACATATATTTCAGTCCAGTACTTTACGGAATAATGATATGGTTTTGATCTGTAATTACAATAATCCTGATAATTATATTTCCCATGGGATCTCGTCTTTAGGATTTAGATCTCAAATTGGCATTTATGAAAGCGTTGAAAAGCATCTTCCAACTTGGCAGGCTAGCTGGGATGTTGCAAAAGCGAGCATTGTTGCTATTTCTTTCCGGCATGGCTTCTTGCCATACGGAGGTCTGAACAATTAGATGGAAACACAACTGTAATTATCTGTTGATAACTACAGGCAGACTCTTTTTTTATAGTCCAGGCTGGAATCATTATGTATTGCTGTATGTTAAACAGTGTTATTTTATGCAGCCTTTGCAGCAATAACGCTGTGAAGAGTGACCGAACCTTGTTGGGGTTAAACTGTTTATTTATTGATGGATGGGTGGCAAGGCAGGACACTTCTGGATTAATGATGGAATCCAGTTACAATAGCCTATGCACAGTACCTCTTATAAATATTGACATAGTCTACTTTAGGTGTGTGCGTGAGAGAAATTATTATCTCCACACAAAAGAAGACAAAGATTAAATGAGTGTGTCAACAATTTCCAGAGGGATTTCCAAAACACTCGAGTACTTCTTAAAGGCAAGGTTAGTCATTCTCAAGAAAGCTCGCTAACTTCAAAACAAACTGCCTCACAATACATTACACATTAGAAAGCATTGTGAAGCCTAGGACATTGTTGTGAGCGATGTTTGATAATTTGTTTACTGTATGTTCCTATTTACGAAGCCAGGGCAGAAGTACAGATTATTTTTTCAACATGCACACAGAACGGTAATCTATAGCGAAATGCTTGGAGATGTTTGGTTAATTTTACAAAGCGGAAGCTTACAATCACAGACAATTTAAGCCTATGATTGTCTATCTTCCCAAATAATTAATATTTTTTTCTTAGTTTCTCCCGGTATGGCAAGAGTAGTTGTTGAAAACCAACGTAGTGAAAAGTGTATTTTTATTTTAAGAAAAATATCAAAACATATTTTAATATCAAAGTAACAGTACTTTGTTCTATGATTTCCTCCATCAGGTCTAAAATCAACATCTTGTTTAATTTTTTTCTAAAATAGCATACACCACATTACAGTGATGAGCAGACGCTTTCATCTTTATGTTGTTGTTCAACTATACAGTATGTTCAACTGTCAGTATAAAAAGAGAAACTGTCCATGCACCTCATACTTTACCTACATTGGATTCAAACATGTATTAAACATGTATGTTTAAATCAATCTAGAAAGAGTTTCTAGTCAGACGTTTCAAGGTTTGCTCAGGAGTTGAAAACCAAATATCTTTTAAAATAAAAATCAGTGGCGGGATTACAGACATATTTTATGAGACTGCTGATGTGTAGGACATTACAGTGAGGCACACCTGTCTGTGATTGCTAAGCTATACAAATGGCTTGCCTAGCTGATTTATTCAGTTGCATGTCTGCCCATTAAGTTTAACCTTGACAGGAGAAATCATCTCACCTTGCAAAATATTTTACAAAACCTCTTCTGGCCACACAGCATCTGTTCAAGACATGTACTGAAAGGACAGGCTGGTGAAAATCAAATGGACCATAAACCTTGTTTTCAGTTTATTGCACACTATCTGAGGGAGTGGGCCTATCTAAGCAATTGTGGGATTCTTTTTTTATGTTATGCTGCAGTGTATTTAGCAGGATAAAGAATATTTCTGTATCATCACCCTCCAGTTGTTTAGAGAGCATCCACCCCAGCCACACACCAGACACCAGACTCATTATGTGCATGTACCTGTTTGAGGTCATGTTATATTATATCTTATTATGTTGGGGATTGCTTTTGTGTATTTGTCTGTGATTGTTTTAGTGCTGACCACACACATTAGCTGTGGGTCTATAAGAGACTTATATTAAATTAAAACCTGAGTTAAAGCTCTTGTTTTGAGTTAAAGCTCTCGTGTTGTTTTAGTCTGCATTCACACTCACCACACACACCTGTGACAGCATATTATAATGATAGTTATATAACATAATTATATAATGGTAATTAAGCTTCTCCAGTGGCTGTAGATTCTATGTGTTGTCAATTTACAGGGCAGAGCCTATCCTGCAACGGATAAAAGACGACAGAACTCGCATTGTGTCTCCCTCCTTTGACAACATCAAGTACGACACCTTCGAGATCGAGGAGTACCCACTGTCTGCTCAGGGATTCGACTGGGAACTGTGGTGTCGATATCTGAACCCGCCCAAGTCATGGTGGACGCAGCACAACCACACTGCACCTATCAGGTAGTTGATCTATCTCGCATGGAACACTTTTTTTATCAGCCACACTTGTTTCACTGAAGAGTCTGGGGACTCCTCATGACAGTGCTTCCTATAAAGCCGTCATCTGCTACTGCTTTTTACTCACCATCATTCCTTTATTTCTATATTTGAAAAATGTCATTAGTTTAAGGTGAGGTCATCCAGAATTACACTTATACAGTATCTTAGACAGCCACAGAATCTTATAATGAGTACTTTCCCCACAATACCATGCAGAAAGTGATGCATTTAACGCTGTTGATCCATGAGACCTGGATCTGTACCACTTTTAAACTAAAATGATCTGACGAAATGGGGAACATCCCTATTCAAGCTAAAAAAGGAAATCCTGATCTTGGTCATAAGCCTGGTGAAATGGAAACCCCATACAGATGGAGCACAATAATACATAAAAACATGCTAAAAGTAACAAGCAAAGTACTGAAATGGATTTCAGATGATTCAGACTTTTTCCCAAATAATACAGATAAAAGGTTTATATCTTGGGAAGACCTAAAATATTATAAATATTAGAAAGAAGTAAATTCATACATTATGAAATATTTTAAATAAGGGGGAAATTAAAGATACTAAAAAATCTATATTGATTAATTAACCAGGATTTATATAGATGTTTGCAATTGAGACACTACTTGAAACATAACAGAGGATCTAAGAGGAACAAAAACTAATTTGATTATCATTTATTTCATTTAATAATATATATTATATTTAATATTAACTATTTAATATATTTACACTTATGCATATAAATCTGACTCTAGTAAGAAAATAATATCAAGTTTTTACAGGACTAGAAAGCTTATAATGACATAATACATTATATATAAAAGAAAAAGTAGAGAAAGAGGCAAATATAAACATGTCAACAGATGACTAAGAAATCAATATGCACGAATGGAAGACTTTTGTTGGAATGTTGAATTTTGTTGGAAAAATATAATAAGCTGTTTTATATCACCAGTACAGAAAGAATATCTGAATACTAGAACAACATGTTGGATGGAATGTGGGCAAAATAAAGCAGACAGTGATCATATATTTTGGGGATTCCCCTCTGTTAACCAATACTGATCACATTTGAAGACATTTATGGACACTGAGGGTACAACTTACACCTTCATTTTATGTATTGTATCTAGTTGTATCTAGTTTCACAAGGGGATATATATAGATTATATATATATATATATATATATATAATATATATATATAAAATATATAAAGTAATGATATTTGTGAGCATCTTATCGATTGAGATAATATGCTATAGACATAATGGAAAAAAGTTTGCTTAAAGAATGTGTTTGGCTCATGTTTATATTATGTATATTGTTTATATCATGTTTTCCAACAAAATAAGTGAATCAAATTGAGTGTGTTATACCATATGTGTGTATATATGTATGTGTATGTATGTAAATGTTTATTATGTACTGTAGATACCAGTACTATGGGCATGGGAATGGATATGATTGTAAGTAAGTAAGTAAGTAAGTAAGTAAAATGTTTTGTATTGCACCTTTCACAGACAGCAGTCACACAGTGCTTTACAGTATAATGCAATGTCAACAACACAGAAACATAGAACATTGAACTAAAACATAAAACGGTACAATACACATTAAAATGCTCCATAGAACAAGGAAATTAAATAAATCAGGAGCATGATTATATATGTATATACATGATCTAGAATTTAAATTATGTTACATTAGTGATGTAGAAAATGTATAAAAAAGAGAATGATGTACTGTAAAATTTCACAAAAAAAAAAAATGCTCTGACAGAAAAATGCTTGAAAAATATAAGAAAGTCATCAGACATTATCAATAGCAACATGCTCAATTTGTATTTTGACATAGTACATGCATGGTGTTGGATAATAAAATAGAACAATAATTACATTTTTTAAGATGTAAACGGCACCTTAAAACATTTGGTGTCTAGCTGGAAACGATAATTCAATTATTTTTTAATGATCAAACAATGGATCAATATAATTGTATTTTATTTTACCTGTTGGTTGATTGCATGTCAATAAACAGCAAGGTGGAAGAAACAACAAATGTTAGTTTTAAAATAGTAATTTTTCTATTTTCCAAACTTCACCTGCATTTAGGAACATTTTAGGTGAATCTGCTCTGACACATCTGTATCTGATGTTGATAAGAGCAGGTGTATGGGATTGACAGCAAGCATACTTCTATGAGTTATTTTTCACCCATGTTGATGAAATGTCTGTTTGCCTTCCTACTCATATGTCCTCATGAAATCTGGAATTTGTTGTGTCAGGTGAAGGAATCATTTTGACAGCTGGAATATTTGTAGGTAAAATGCACCTCATGGGCTTATGTTCAAGGGTTGTTTGTGTTTATGACATCAAATATGCAGCATTTATCAAAACCTGATCTCCAGGGCGAGGATGCTCAAAATAAGGTAAAATGTAATATGTATACTGTTTGACGAGTGCACCTTAAATGGTTTATGTGTTCTTCTCCCTCTCTTAACCCCTACCATAGGAGCCCAGCCTTGATTGGCTGCTTTGTGGTAGACAGGAAGTACTTTGAAGAGATTGGGCTGCTTGACGAAGGCATGGAAATATATGGAGGAGAGAATGTGGAGCTTGGCATTAGGGTGAGTTGTCTTGAATAGCTGGTCCCCTACAGCACGCACTTCAGCACCTGCTGCTATAGCATGGGCTGGATAAGTGACTTATAAAGCCTTTGTTTATTTGGAGCCATTGAGGACCATGGGTGTAAAATGCTATAAAAGTAATGCAAGTGAACATGATTAGCAGAAGGTAGCCGTAGCCAAAGGTGAAAACACTTAGAAAAGATAGTGCTTTATTGATCCCTGGGGTGGATGAAGATGCAGAGACAAGCACTACAGTATAAACGTTAATGTGTTTTAAGTGCAGACAATAGTCCGAAAGAAGCATAAAATAGTACAACTATAGCTTTATTTTGGACCTTAACAGTGTTATATTGCTTACAGTATAAATAGGTCTAATAAACAAACACTGAAACATTGCATTTTTTGAAAGTTAAACAAAAGTGTAAAACGTGATCCATTGGCTGTTTCAAACAGTTTTCCTATTGTAAATTCAACTCGAGGTGTGAGTTCTGGCTAGCCCATCACCCAGTCCTAAAGAGATTCCTCTTCATGTGAACGTCTTTATGTGCAATTGGAAAGTCCCTCCTTGATAGATGTGTGGGTTTAGCAGCTATACACATGCACATACTACTTGAAGAAAAGCTCAAATGGAAAGAAGTGGGATTTCAATCTTTATTTTAAATCAACCTCTTGGGGCGGAAAAATCAGTCTTCTGAAAGTAACTTTTGGAATGATTTTGACACAGCAGATATCTCAGAACAATATTAGAGTCAAGTTAAATGCGGATGGCCCTGAGGTTAAATGAAGTAGATATTCTGGAGCTGACCCAGTATGTAAAATTGGAAACTTTCATAGTTTCTTTGGGCTTGATCAAGTCATGTGCAGAAGAATGGACCAGTGCTTTTATTTATATGTGGCTATTGATGATGAGATTGTTATGCACTGGAGCCACACAGACACTATTCGCCGTCATTTTGTCTGGTTGCAGACTGTGTACTCTAAATAATCAGCTTTACAGCGGAAACCAGGTTCTTAGGCTACTGTAGCGGAATACAACATCAGTTGACTACCGTAAAATGTGAAACGGAATTTTCTTGAATTCAACCTGCCATTTCGGCATAATATGGATTATCGACCAAACATTTGCTCTTAACAGGCTCAGAGAACATGGTCTTTTCACAGTTATTACTTGGAGTCTAGCTTTTTTGTCACATATCTTTTTGCCTTGTCCCTCCTGTAGTTTTAACCCTCCAAGCCCTAGCCAAAGTGTTTTTGGAGAGATTTTTGCTACCTTTACATTTTGGCTTACTGGTATTATTTAATAGCATAATAAAATATTTCATACCCCTGTAATCTGTACACTCTCAGCTATAATATACTAGATTCATAATATTCTTATATTATATTCATAATACGGAATATAATGGTGTAAAAAACAAAAAAAATGCATGTGAAAATGTTTGTAAAGTGTGTGATAGTTGTTGGTGCTAGCCTGTAAAGGCCCTCATGTAGTGTTAAGGCCCAAGGATACTTTCCACATCTTCTGGAACACACAGGCTGTGGATGGTGGGAATTATGTTATTACGGTTTTGGTAGTATGGTACCTGGGCCTTTATAGTGTGCCAAAGTCTGTCAGCTGCAAGCTTCTGTTTGAAAACAGCTGTAGGAGTAAACTTTCCCTGCCCTGCAGTGAGCCTGTTTGACTGTATTCACATGACCCAGACCAGATGTTACCTCCTGCTGTCATTATTCCTGTCTACATGATGTTGGAGAGGCACGGCTTAGCATGAGAGAATGCAGTGTCACGTTGCTTGCTGTTGAGAGTTTCTCATTCGTGTCAATTATTTTGATTAATTCCTGCGAAGGGGTTGACAAAGCAGTATGTCGGCATTTGTCTGTCTGTCAGTTTAACAATGCTGTGCCTACACACACACACAAACATACAGACATTTATTCCACTATATTTTCAGCCTCAATTTATAAGCCTGTATCAACAAAATCAGTGTGACAAATAAATCAATCAAAAATTGCTTATTTTTCTTGCCAATTTTGCAGACTTCCTGGATACAGATCACCAATTATGTAAATCAGCCCCGTTCGTTTGACAGAATCAGTTGTTCATGTCTCTTTGAAGGCCGAAGCATTTAAACCAACAAATTCATCATGTGTGCAGCTTAGCGCAGAGTTGACATAGTTTTGTTTATTTCACCTCCCCTTCAGAAAACAGGCACTGATTTTCAGAAGAAACATTTCATATCTTTTGCTCACATGCTGTTATTATGATAAAGATTGTTCTCATTGAATTTCATCTCCGTCGTAGCTAAACTTTTATTTAACACTCATTGTCTTGCGCCGGTTTGATTAAAAGTCCTTCTATCACGCTAGGCGACCGTCTCTGCCATCATTTATAATTTATAGATCCGTTTGTTGGTGCCCATTTTCCCATTAAAACTTTAAAAAGCACAAGTTCATGACCGGAATTTGGCAAGTGGAAAACCATACAAGAGATGATTAGAGATGTAAATGGGCTGAACAAATCATCCGCACACACACAGACACACGCATATACACACATTATCCGCTGCTTCCTACTCTGTTTTTCGGGTAATAGTTGAGTCATGGCCCTTTATTATGGAAAAGGGTGTTATTTTGGGAGACGTTAACAGAAATTGGATGGTGATTGTTCTCTCTCTTTCTTTCCCAGCTATTTCACTTTGTCGTGTTTTTTTTTGCTTCCCTACGCATATTATTTGTTCCTATTCTGTGTCAAAAGTATTTTTCTCTTTCGGCACACAGTCCATTGCTCTCCACATTCCTTTCGTCATTGAGATGCTATCTCCCCTTGCACACCCACACAGCCAGACCAAGACTGTGGTACACAGAGAATAGCTCCTTATGCCTCAACCGTATGTACTAAATCCAGTGTTGAATATGCAGAGATATTTCAGGGGAAGCGTGAATTATCTCAGGAGCTGGCAGTAATGTTGCTTCCTTCCTGGGCGACCGGCCAGAGCTACAGTTTACTATTGTTCTTTTGGAGGCGTGTGAGATATATTATAGTGCCCAGGCAGGAGAATAGCCTGATGGGAAGGGAATGTATCATCATTTTCTTTCAAGTCTGGACTTGACCGGGTCTGTGGGCTGAACTCTTACGGTCCCCGCTATAAAATGTTTAACAGCAAGTCTGTTGTTTCTGTTTCTTACATGGGACTTCTGTGGTTACTATACTTTCCTCCGGCCTGTGATGATAGGCAGCTCAGGCCGACTGGAAAGTGATGTCCTGATTTAAGTTAAGGTGACCCTGTGCCATGTACAGTTGTCCACTTATTAGTTATTCAGCTGTCTGTTGGTCATAATGTTTTAATTTGTCAGCCTGTAACATTAGCGCTACAATGTTATAGTTCGTTATTTTAAGATGGAGGTTTGCGTTTGGCCCAGCATGCACTTTTGAGGAGCACAATGTTTGTTTTGACCATACGGCTTTCACTCATTTAAGCTCTGAACGGTATAACTGTAAGCGTATTGCAAATACAAATACAATGTACTACTATAGCGTAATTGCGTGTGTGGTGTGCAGGTGTGGCAGTGCGGGGGCAGCGTGGAGGTGCTGCCCTGCTCCAGGATCGCCCACATAGAGCGTGCTCACAAGCCCTACACGGAGAACCTGACCGCTCACGTGCGACGCAACGCCCTGCGTGTGGCCGAGGTGTGGATGGACCAGTACAAGAGTCACGTCTACATGGCCTGGAATGTTCCACAGCAGGTAAAGGGGAGGGGGTTTGTTGAGAGGCATGATGGGTAACACAGAGTTCTGAGAAGATGTTTATTCTAACAGAGAGAGAGAGAGAGAGTGTGAGAGAGAGAGAGAGAGAGAGAGAGAGAGATGATGTGAGGTTGGCTTTGTTACTTTTCCAGAGGGTGTGTGTTCATGTTTTTGTGTGTCTTTACATACATGAACACACATGTTTGTATGTGTGTCTCCGATGAAGGCAGATGTAACGCCTGTGTGTGTGTGTGTATCTTTTGTCGCCATGTTCTAGCACTCTGGTATTGACATTGGGGACGTCTCCGACAGAAAAGCCCTGCGCTCTAGGCTTCAGTGCCGCCCATTCAGCTGGTTCCTGGCCAACATCTACCCTGAGCTCAGATCCTACAGCAACACCATCGCTTACGGAGTGGTAAGGCTTTCATTTTAAAGTAACATCGACTCTCGTGAACATGGTCTGAAAACAGAGCAGGTTGTACTGAGCTCAGCACGTACTGTAGCATTCAGGGGAGCCACTAACTGACAGCACTTAAAGCCCAGCAGAAGCAACAATGTGGAGGGAATTGGATAGATGAAAACCCGACAAAAGCCCATAGGGTCAAACATACAGTATGTTACATTTGAAGATAAAGTTGAAACTACTGACTTGGGGCTATGTATAAGTACGTAATTAAAGAAACACTTTAACATATTGCTGACTGTGTTGCCTCATTGGTCTAATATGGGTGAGTATACACTATGTGGCAGTGTTTATTTGCAAAGTAGTCTGCACCGCTGTTGTGTATGCCTCTTTCATTTTCCATTTGCTAAGTAACATTTTGTACTTCTATCCCAGTATGCAGACCTACACAAGTAAGCGTCTTCTTTTAGATAGCAACCCACATTTGGAAAAACTCCTGCTAGACTTCCAATGGTAGCCATGCATATAGATATTAGGTACACAGGAGTGATTTAAATCCATAACAACATCAGAACAAGGTCCTGTTGTTGCCTCATTAAAAATGTAAAAGGTCTTTACCGTACTGTGGTTATAAAGGTGGTTTATTATAAAGGTGTTTTAAACTAGTATTTTTGTGTGTGGACATATTACTGTGTCACTTGACTCTCGTCACGATAATGGCCAAGGGTGTTAGCGGTAGCATTTCATTAATCAAATCAATTACTACTATTTTTAAATTGTAAAAAAAAAAAATGTTTTTCTTCATTATTTGAATATTTTCATTGAAATTGTAATTATTCCTCAGTACATTCTATTGTTCACATATAACCTCTACAAAGGTTATATGTTTCAAAAAATGCAAAAATATAATTTTAGTCAGGTTGTGCACTTTCCATCTATCCGATACTGCAGTGCACACACTTGGGGACAAAGGTTTTTGGTTATGCATTTTCTCATTTCTCATCCATAGCACTTAAACTTTTCCATTGCCTCTGATGGAAATTGTATCCCCAGTGTGTGAAATAAGCTGCTGTAATGAAAGCGCTCACTTCAAATCACTTCAAAGGTAGCCTATTGATAGGTTGAGCCACGTATGCACCTTAGCAACCAACCACAAATTTACCTGGCAACCACATATGCTAAGTACTGTACCGTGTGCAGATTTCAAGTTCATTCGTGTTTTTTTTCCATAATTGGACCTTTGTTGCTTATAGTAAATGTGCTAGACGCATATGCTTTTGAACACTGACTGAATATCAAAAGCAACAGAATTGACTCCATCATGGTTGTGGTGGGGTGTCAAGGAAACAGGGAGTTTTGAGCACAGTCAGCTACTCCATAAATATACCCTATGCCACCCTGTGTGTTGGCTGTATGATAAACACTTCAGTCAGAGAGGAAGCGGCATGGAGTTATTTGTTGACACTGTTGACACAGCGTGTGTGTGCGTGTGTGTGTGTGGGTGGGGTGTGTTGCGTGTATGAGATACACGTGTTGCCACGACAACATCTGATGGATGAAGGTCACATGTTTGAGACTAAAAACTAATAATTCAACGGAGATGGCAAATGGAATGAATGGAATGTTTGCTGCGGTGGTATGATTGTGAGCTTGTTTAGTCCCTGATGTGTTTAGAATTTAATTTACAAAAGCTGACGCTCTGTTTTCTTATGTTGTATTGCTGCACCGTTGAGATTTGCACCTTTATACGTCATCTTGTGCTTATTTACTAACAGACATGGGAGCTCCTTTGTTGAAGATCTCACTGTATATAAAGACTGTGCCAGTTCATCTTGTATCTCGCCAGTTAATACTGCCTTCTCCCAGCTTTTTGAAGTTCAAAAAAATGCCTAAAGGTTGCTGTATAGGCTTTCCCAGGGTCCCACTAAGTCACACTACACAACCATCACAAGTTACAGAGTAACAACAATCTGACTGACTGTTTGTAACAGAAGGACAGGAACACGCTGTGTAACGAACCCTTTAACATACTGTAACACACATGAAGCCCACAGCATTGCCAAGTTCAGTTATCTGGGTTAGGTACAGTAGATGCGTTCCCATAGGTCTACTATCCAAAAACATTGTTGAGTGTGTTTATTCATAGAGGACAGTACGGTACATGACGTGGTCATTCCATGTGGAATAGGCAAGGCTGGATGTAAAAATTTGTACAGTGGAAATTCTCCGGAGACTGGACAATATTACAAGTTTTGTTCCCGCTCTACAAATTATAACGGAACCGAAAATGTTAATAGGGTCTGGGTTTGCTCTGTTCAAGTTAACCTGTTAATACAAACAACATACATACATGCTACTATTAGATCAGCTTCCAACCAATTTCCCTTGCTGTTTGTATCGCTTAATCTAGCTTGACACCACCGCCATTGTTGGATCCAAATTTTTAAACAACTGCTTGACTTTAACATCATCACAACGACATCGCTGCCATCACTCATTGGTCCACCTTTGAGAGTGGCTGAGCGAAGCTTCATGTGAACAGTCAAGTTAAGGCTACTGCATGGATGAAAGGCAGTTATCATTCATCATAAATACACACAAACAAGACACAATATGGAGATTCTAATCATTTTCTAGGCAGAGATCAAGCTATTCTTTTTAGCTAAAGAGGAATCGGCACAGAACAGAGGTCACCGTGCTTGCCTTGGGTTAGTTTTGGCACAGCTGCATCTGTCTCAATAGCTGGCAGTATAAAGACCAGGAAGTAATTGCTTATATCCCCGTTTCAGTGTTTAGCAAAGAGGATTAATACTGTATGATATACTCATTTGTATTCAGCTTATATCTGTTCATCCCACCATGGCACTGTTGTGACATCTGACCTTCTCTTCAAACCGCATGAGTCAACCAGTGGCCATAGGCACTGTTAGAGAAACATCTGCCCAAGGCCAGATAGATACAAGGCTCTTGTGTGCCACGATGATTTAAACTAATGGCCTGCCTCTCTCTCTCTCTCTCTCTCAGGATTCCTTAAGTAGAGAATGCGTTTTCTCCACAAAACGATTTCTCCAAGCTCCTGTCCCCCTTCCACATATGCTTGGCGAAAATAAAAATGCTTTGTTTGTGTTCAGTGTTCGGCTGTGGTGTTTTAAGTGGAGCACAGCTATTCATCATGTTTTACCTTCCCTGGCCCAGTTGTTGAGTTTGTATAACTAATTTGGTGTCCATATTTTGTGTCATTTCATAACTACCATATAAATGACACTCCAGCACGTTTGTGTTGATGCGATACCATATACTGTACACAGGGATTCAAATGGGCCAGGCTCCTACTTTCAGTAGGCAAACTGTTAAAAATTATGTTGCCGGAGTGTGCTAGTGGACACATAAAGACGTCGCCTCGCCGCAAGTTTTAGGGCTCCCCCAATTACAAAATCCCAATTTAAACACTGACACATGAACAGTAACAACATACTCTGTACTTCCTGTTGTAATAAGTCTCTCTCTCTTTCTCTCTATTTCTCACTCTCCACCCCCCCCACACCTTTTCAGTTAAAGAACAGTCTACGGGATGACCTGTGTTTAGACCAGGGGCCGGACACTGACAACATTCCCATCATGTATGCTTGCCACGGCATGACTCCTCAGGTCAGTGGACTGTCCGGTCTGTTCGCTTCAACGTAATTGGTAGTAAGTGCCTTTTGTTTCTGCTGCAGTAAGATGCACTGAAGGCACTCAGCATACCACAGGAGCATTGCTGCGGACCTCCACTTTTCACCACTGTGTGAAGTGGTGTTTTGACTGATATAACATTCATATTTGTCCGTCTACGAGGTTTATGTTCCCACGGGTATACTGTACAGACTTGCATAATCGCATTGCTACAATGTGACAAATCTAGGCCTGGCGGCGCAGCGTCTACTGTGAGACAGTTTGCCAAGGACATCAGCCCCTTCTTTATTGTCAGCAACATGCACAGCTTTGAACGGCACCTTGTCATTCCAAAGATCCATGCCTCGGTCTACAGTAGGTCAAGCTCAGCAGGACTGAAACAGCTCCCGACACCGCAGTATCAGCATTCCTCAATGACCAGTGGGTCTATACTACCTTCTGCCACTAGATGTCATATGTGAGCACCAGCATCCCAGACCAAAACAAATGTTTGGTTTACATTGACATTTATAGCATTTGGCAGACACTTTTATCCAGAGTGACTTACATGTAGTACATGTAAGCAAACAATATTCTATTAGAACAATTACAGCACCCTGTCATCATGACTACTACCACGTCAATGTAATTAAATCAACAAAATAGCAAAGCTCTTAAAACATAAGAGCAGAATGGATTATTTTTGTTTTGCTTCATGTGCCACACACACACATACTTGTTAGTACGTGTGTGTGTGGCACACACACACGTACTAACATGTACGTGCAGCTAACATGTACGTGCAGCTGACGTATGCAAACAAATAACAGAGGAGCTCGCATTACGACACACACTGAGGGAGTGTTGTAATCTCTGCTCAGGATGACATTATATATTTACATAGGAAATAGTGGTTATAGAGAGCACTTTAAATAACATACTCCTTTTCTATTTATTGATTTGCCTGGCTGAAGATGTAGTGTAGTGTGAGACAGCAAAAGACTAGTCTTTTTAAGGTCACTTATGCAACAAATATACAGCTTGAGTCTTTTGTTGGCTATGCAGTATATCCACACACACACACTAATCAGTACATTCACACTTACACACCTACACAAACACATTCATCAGTACATTCACACTTACACACGCACATAAGGTATACAGTAGAGAGTTACCAGGTGCAATAAAGCGACAAAACAAAACGAGCGGGATGTTGTTTTTATATATTTTTATTTCTTTGGGGTGGGGGGGGCGGGGTCTGGTGGTTCATTTATAGGAGGTGTCATCGACTTCCAATGTGAAACTGGCTGTCCAAATATGTTACACTTGACTCTTAGGAGGCCTCAGATGGCTCACACTGAGTCAGGATTGCCCAAAGCAAGGCCTGTGGGCAGTGATGTCAACACTGACAGCTGACATTGAGAAGAGAATACTATGAGACCTGTGCATATTTATTCCAGGACTATTGATATTACTCCATTGATATGAATAATATTAATACATTTCATTGGGGGGGGGGGGGCACCTTTCAAAGTACTTAAGGACATCGTACATTCAATGGGCCTGCAAGCTGTAGTAAAATCGATGCAGAGTACAACAGTGTAATTTAATGTTTCCATAATAGGATGATCGAACCTCAGATTGAAGAACAACAATGCGGATTCCGTCCTGGTCGTGGAACAACGGACCAGCTCTTTACTCTCGCA